>CAUYQG010005620.1:0-17665 GCA_963574415.1 Tarsius wallacei
TTGATTTATTGTAGAGATGAGGTCTCGCTTGCCCAGGCGGGTCTTGAACCCGCGGGCTCAGGCAATCCACTCACCTCAGCCTCCCAAAGGCGTGGGATTACAGGCTGAGCCACCGAGCCCGGCTCAGAACTGGTATCTTACAATGAGTCTTCTAATCTTCTGACACATAAACATGATATATCTATTTGTTTAGGCTTTCTTTAGTTTTTCTCAGCAATGTTTTGTTTTCAGCATTAAAGTCTTTCATATATTTTGTTAGACTTATCCCTAAATATTTCATATTTTTTATGTTACTGTAAAGGTTTTTTTAAAATTTCAATTGCTAATTATTTATTAGCATACAGAAATGGCTTGATTTATATATAGTGATCTTGTATCTTACAATATTGCAAAATTCACTTATTAGTTCTAGAAGAGTCTGTATAGATTTCTTAGGCTTTTTTGACACAGGCAATCATATCATCTGTAAAAAAAACAGTTTTACATCTTCTCTTATACTCTGAATGCCTTTTATTTCTTTTTCTTGCTAACTGCACTGGCTAGAACCTCCAATATCAATAGAATTGGTGAGAGTAAACATTTTTGCCTTGTTCATCTTAGGGAGAAAGCAATTGGTTTTTCACCATTAAGTATGATATTAGCTACAGGATTTTCATAGATGCACTTTTTATTAGATTGAAGGAGTTCTTCCTATTCCTAGATTCCTGAGAGTTTGTTTTTTTTTAATCAGGAATGGATACTCAATTTTGTCAAATGCTTTATCTGTGTCTATTCAGATGATCATATGACTTCTCGTTTAGTGTCCACTGTATAATTAATATGATTAATAATACTGATTTTTGAACAGTCACCCTATCCTGTACCCGTGGAATAAATCCTACTTGTTCATGATGTATCATCCTTTTCATAAACCACTGTATTGAAACAAAATTTTAGCAAAAAATTTTGTTTTATATTTTGCTCCTGTGTTCATGACAGAGACTCATCTAGAGTTTTCTATTCTTTTATTATCTTTGTTCTGTTTTTTTAAAATCAGGTATTGTTGTCTTCACAGAACAAGTTAGAGAATATTCCCTTCTTTTCAATTTTCCAAAGTAATTTGTATATTATTTCTTCTTCAAATGATTGGTAGAACTTACCAGTGAAGCCATCTGTGCCTGGAGTTTTCCTTGTGGGAACATATTTAACTATAGTAGACATAAGGCTATTTAGATGATCTATTTCTTATTTAAAACTTTAATAAAAATTAATAAACTTCTAAAATACAAGAACACACAAGCAAATATACCATTGGTCAACAAAATGATGATATGATAACATAATATGTAGCCTCTCAAAATTCCACCGTTCACTCCTGTAGTAAATAAATTCTTAATTTTACTTTGAAAATCATTTTTTCCTCATGGTCCCTCTTTTAAAGTGCCTTGGAAATACCAGGAGTCCTTGGACCATACTTGTGAAGTGCTAGTCTATGGAAAAGAAAGTAAGAATACCATAATCATTAATATTCCAGGATTTTATGCTAAGGAATATTTTTGTGACATACTCACATCTTAAACAGACATTAAAGGCATTACAGACTATGTTCTAGAGTGAGCACAAAATCTGAAAAACCTAAATCATGCTCCAAAAGGGCCAAAACCTCTTATAAGCAATCCTGGAACAAAGAGTAACACCATCCTCATTTCTAGGCTTCACACAGCCCAGCAGCTATATGACCACAATGTACCACAAACCTGCAGTAAATAGATTCAAGATGGAACACAAATCTTCAAAAACATGGGGGAAAGAGGATGGATACTATTTTTTTTTTTGAGTTGGCATCTCACTCCTTCGCCCAGGCTGGAATGCAGTGGCACGCTCATAGCCACCCCAGAATCGACCAGCTGGGCTCCGGCGATCCTTCCACCTCAACCTTTGAAGTAGCCAAAACTACAGGCATGTGCTACCACACCCAGCTAATTTTTGATTTATTGTAAAGATGAGGTAGTGCCAAGCTGCCTGGGCTGGTCTTGAACCTGTGGGCTCAGGCAATTCAGTTGCCTTGAGGGTAGGTACTTTTGTGACATTATTTTGTCATTACATTAGGTCGAGGTATAAGTAGACTGCTGATATTTGCTTTCAGGTACTTTATAAAAGAAAAACTCCCTCTCTTGCGCTTCTGTGTGAAGCGTCATTCAGCTCAAGGGCTGCAGACTCTCTGTCCCACTCCAAGGCCTGAGAATCATTTATGATGAACATAGTAGAAAGGGGCACTGGGTAGCACTGAGTGCAAAGCCTGCTAAGCAAAAGAATGAAACTGAAAAACTCCAGAGACACGTAAGAGACTTTTGCGTCCTGGGATGGCAAGACAGTGGCATCAGGGCCATCGAAGGCACCGGGTGGGCTAGAAGCAGTGCTCTCAGGAAGTCCATGTGAAGGAGTTGTTTCTTTTGTCTCTAATCCACTACACCTGGTGGATGTGCAAGGCACAGTACAAATGAATCATTAGAAAAGGCAAATTTTTAAAAACATACAAAATACGAACCCAGTGTTTTTATCATGAGACTCAACAGTCGCAGGATTCCTCTGTCAGCTGCTTTAAGTGTTCCCAAGCGCTCGGTTCTGTACTTCTGTCATCATGAGCTACGCAGGTGCACTGAGCGTCGCACTAGAGTTCTGACTGCACCTTTCCTCGCCCTCATTTCCCAGCTCAGTCAAAGGCACCCGGCGGATATATATGTACCATATGTAACACATACACTTCAGCACATCTACAACACAGGCCACCTGAACCTGGCTGGGGCGTTTCTTGTGTCTAGAGCCTGGACTACCCTAACAGGTCTGCATCTGGCCAGCCTCATTTCCTTCTACACCCTCTCCAGCATTTCATCTTCTGTTTCTGCCTGACTTCTCTTCCTAAATACAATGCCTTCCATAGTACTATCCTGCCCAAACACAATCACTAAAGTCTTGGGCAGAGTATCCAAGGCTCTAGCTATACCATTATGTCTTTTAAAATGCCTCCCCTTTCTTGTTTCCCATTACTCTGCGTGCCTGTGAGCTCTATGATTTCGCCAAACAGCTCTGTTCTGCTGTTCTCCCAGGGTGTTGCTGTTGCCACCTGAAACAGTGTTCTTTCCCTCTAGCTCCTCTTTATCAAAACTAGGCCTTAGACCAGGCGTGGTGGCTTGCATCTATATCACAGCACTTTGGGAGGCCGAGACGGGAGGACTGCTTGATGCCAGGAATTTGAGACCAGCCCCAGTAACACAGCAAGACTCCATCTCCACAACAAATTTAAAAATTAGGTGGGCATGGTAGTGCCTGCAGTTTCAGCCACTCAGGAGGCTGAGGTGAGAAGACTGCTTAAACCCAGGAGTTTAAGGCTGCAGTGAACTATGATTATGCCACTGCACCAATGCACCCCCAGCCTGGGGGACAGGGTGAGACCTGTCGAAAACAAACAACGATAACAAAAGTCTTTCAGGGCCCATTCCGCACGTCTCCTCCCATACCAAGGCATTTCCCAGTCTGCTGCAATCCCCTCTAACTTGCTGGAGAACGTTGTCCTTCCCCTGAGGTGCTTCATTACTCTGACCTGCATGACACTAGTGCCTACGTGATCATCGAATGCCCCAACCAGAGCTTACTTTGAGTTGAGTTGAGTCTGCTGGCTGATGAAAAAGGAGTGATAAGAGGAGACAACAGAAATAAACTGGCACAACCCATTAGGTGCCAGGTGGTACCCTTAAGGTGTGGGTACAGAAAATGCCACCCAGAGAAAAATAGCTCTAGATAAATAATAGCCACCTATAATGATCGCATCCCACAATTCCTTTCACCGTCACTGTGTAACCTGGTTCCAATTCACAATTCCCTTTCTAGGTTATAGGTTGCAAGAGCTCCCCCCTAAACAGGCTGGGGGGGAAAAAAGAGGGAAATCCAGAAAGCTGGTATGAAGGGATTAGTCTACACATGGGCTTAAAAACCAACTGCATAAGACAGAATGAGTAAACAAGGAGACTTGGTTTTTCACAAACTCAACAAGTGCTAATTATTGTCGAAGTACACAGTCCTAATAAACACTGACCTGATCAGCCCTCCCTGGATCTTTGTGCTTATTTCTGGGCACCACAGTTTAAGAATTGCTGGCAATCTGAAACACGTCCTGAGGAGAAGGATGAGGATAGAGAAGGACAGAAAGCCTAGGACACAGGCGGAGAGCGCAAAGGACTAAGGACTCCTTGCCCATGTGTGAAAACGCCGGTGTAGCTGCTCTGATATGACACGTGCATTCCTTTAGAAAACACATTCTAGTAAATTGCACACTCAAAAATGAGAGGCTTATGAGGAAAATATGGTTATGGGCAGACCACTAAAGTTCTGTGCAATGTGGTATAAGCACAGTATTGACAAAGGAATTCCAGTAAAAATATTAATGTAATTAAATCCTAATAATAAATAATACAACATGCCCCCATAGTTTGCTGTGTTTATCCGTATTAGTCTACCTGGTATTCAGTTGCTGTTATTTAGTGGTCAGAATATTACTGCACACCCACAAAAACATCAGCTATGAGCCATGGAGACTTCTGCAACATATTGCCATTCTCCTACTAGTTACCAGCTCTATGTGAACTGACCGGCATCACTAAAGCATGCTCTGAGCGGAACGGGCTGAACTTAAAGGACGATCACCACATATGATGATAGGGGAGCAAAGGGTCAACTGACATCACTTGAGATACACCGACATTAGAAAACGGTGATTTTCAAAGACAAAAACAGAAGCACAACATAAAAAATAAATGCAAAATACACTGCCAAACAGCAAAGGAAAACCCAAAGAGGAGAGTTCTTTTTTAAAAACACGTGTCATTGTGTATATTGAAGGTACACAGCCTGATGTTACGGAGTGCCTGTAGACAGTGTAAGGTTATTAGACTGAAGCAAGTGCCCATCCCCACAACTCACACAGTGACCCATTTTTTGGATTTTGCTGTTATGGCCAGGGGCTGAAGTCTACTCACTGAGCACAAGTCCCGCAGACAGTACTACTCCAGCTATGCACCAGCCCTCCAGGCCTGCCGTACCCCATGTCTGCTGCTGGCAACCCTGGCCTGCATCGCCCAGTCCCCTCAGCCCCCCCACCCCCACCCCTGGCAGCAGTTGTCTTGTTCTCTGTGCATATCTGCATGTGTTTTAAAGATTGTACATATAAGAGAGATCATGTAATATTTTCCTTCTATGTATGCTTATTTTGCTTAATGAAAGGTCCTTCAGGCTCATTCGTTTGGTGGCAAATGGCAAGATCTTGTTCTTTTTTAGGACTGAATAATATTCCAAAATATACACATGCCACAGTTGCTTTATCCATTTGTCCACAGATGAACAATGAGGTTGTCTCTGTACCTTGGCTATTGTGACTTCAGCTACAATGAACACAGAGTGTGTCTATGGGGTGGTAGTTTATTTTGGGTATATGCCCAGAAGATGGATTGCTGAGTCATAAGGCAGTTCTATTTTTAATTACTTTAGAAATCTCCACAGTGTTCTCCATCATGGCTGTACCAATCTACATTCCAAGAAGCTACCTGTGACTTCTCTTCATTTTTTGTATGAAAATGCACTACTGTCAGCATCACCATAAATCACATTTGGAAAATTAGGGCAAGTAAAAATTTGAATTTTGAATTCTCGGTAAGAAATCAGGAGAAAGGAAAAGTGAAGCAGCAAAAAGAACTCTATATTAATTTCAAAAATTCTTGATTCTGAGTCTACAATAAATCCAATACTCTGAAATACAAATTAGGTGATTAAATGAAATCAAAACCATTTCTATTCTACACTGACTCCAAGCTCAGAAGTCCATTAAAACCATCACATTTATTACCTCATTAATATTCCCAACAATCCTTTGTGGTGTGCACAGCCACCTCAGTTCAGTTGCCATAACAAAATGCTATAAATTATGTAGCTTATAAACAACAGAAGGTTACTTCTTTCAGCTCTGGAGGTTGGAGGGTTCATGATGAAGGCACCAGCAAATGAGCTGGTGAGGCCCTGTTTCCTGGCTCAAAGATGGTGCCTTCTCACTGTGTTCCCAGCCTGCTTAGCTCTCTGGGGTCTCTTTCACCAGGGCACTAATCTCATTCATAAGGCTCCACCCTCATGACCTCATCACATCCCAAACGCCCCCCTCCTAACACTATCACCTTGGGAGTTAAGATTTCAACATATAAGTTTGAGGGGCACACAAACTTTCAGACCATAGCAATAGCTGACCTCATTTTACCAGCGGGAAAACTAAGACAAAGAGAATTCAGTAAAGTATACATGACTAATGGGCTGTTTAAAAATAATAGAGAAGATGAAATAAAATAAGGAAGGAAGAAAAGAAAGAAAAGGAGGGGAGGGGAAGGAAAACTTCAACAGAGTTGAAGGTGCCAATAAAATAAAAACCAGGAGACTATGGTATAAAAACCACTCACGCTCATTGAACCAAATCCTTTCACTTATGTATTTATGACACGCTAGGCAGAAATATTGTGAAGAATATAAAAAAAGGATCAGCAAACTACTGCCCACAAGCCAAGATCAGTCTAATGCCTATTTTTGAAAATAAAGGTCTCTTTGTTTTTTGAAATTCTCCTTTTTAATCGACAAATAATAACTGTACATATTTATGGGGTACATAGTGACACTTTGATATATACAATGTGTAGGGATTAGATCAGGGCATTTAGCAGATCCATCATCTCAAACACAGAAATAAAGTTTTATTGGAACCCAGCCACACTCATCCATTTACATATTGTCTGTAGCTGCTTTCATGCCATGAAAGCAGAGCTGAGTAGTTGTGACAGAGACCATATGGCACACAAGCCTAACATTTTACTATCTTGCCCTTTAGAGAAACTTGCTGGCCCCTGACTGGAGTATATTTTCCTCCAAGTCCTGCTTCTCCTCCTAGAAAAGGGAGGTAGGACAAGGACAATGAACTGAAAGCAGTCATGTGTCCCCCAACTTAATAAAGGAAGACAATAGTTCCCTCAGAGTAAGTATTCAGACCAACCTACTGCTGTGTGATTAAGTCTCAAGTGCAATTCTGGCTCCTACTTGGCAAAATTAAACCAGATTACAGGAATAAATGGCACCCTACTTTATGGCACTTTTTTCCAGGTACATGTTCCTACTTTCACAAAAGTATGCCCACTCCTATTTGAATAGACAGAAACTATTTCCTTTAAGAAGATGAGGGTTCCTTGCAAATTCTTTATGGTCTGTAAAGCACCAGATGACTATTTTGTTTTAAAGTCAGATTTCAAAAGAGCAAGTCAGAACAACAGTCTTTCTTGCTAAAAAGTGATTATTACGTATAACATTATTGGATTCAAAAATTCCCTAAACTAAAAGGTCTTAAATTCTGAAGCATCATTTAATCTGTGGTTTAGGGAAAAAATTCTGTGAGATCAACCTTTGAATTTATACTCACCTAACAGGATCAGAGGGTTTTTCAGCGATTGCTATCTTATGCTTGCTCAGAAAGAATTATATAATCGATACTTATCACCCTAATGAACTTGCAGAATTTTAAATAAAAAGAATATTTGGGGGAAATTACCAGTTTCTTTTCTAGCAAACATATATAATGAAATGGACTTTCAAATATTTCCAAATAATAAAAGACAATGCGAAAATTCATCCACAAAAAAAACTGCCTAGTTATTGTCTTCTGGCTACAGAGAATGCAAAGTCCTAAGGGAAAGTAAGAAGCATGAGAAATTTCAAAACTGTCAACTTAATCTTTGATGACAAGTTGCACAATGTGACCCCAAACACTTTTTTAAAATGCTCCTGCCATTACCTCTTTGTCCTATTTGAAAGAATGATAGCACCACTTAAAGTCAGTTTTTCCCAGCAAAAAACTTCCCTTACACTTTTCAAAGAGAAAGCATCCATAAGATTACCATATCATGAATTAAAGTGACTTTTTAAAAAACCTTCTCTATGATTATCTTGGCTACTGTGCCACCATTTCAGTTGTTCTGAATAATTTCACTTGATCATTTCAGTTCTTCAAGCTCCCATCCCGTTTCCTCAGTTCATGGAACGAGAAGAACATTTCCTCGTCATCATATCCTCGTTAACACAGGAGAGCCCCACCCTGCCCATTCTACTGACCTTGCTCTCTCCACTTCCACCACCCTTCTCCCCCAGCCACATCAAACAGCTTCTCTCGGGTCTAAGCCACTCAGTGCCATGAGAGCGTTCCCTTGTCAGTAACACTTCAGCCTTCTCAGCTCCTGGTGTTCTCCTACCCGCATGACAATTCTCTTCCGTTGGCTTCTGCAAATTCAGACTTTCTCACAGCTGCAAGCTAAACTTCTCCTCAAAAGCTCACCTTGGCTTCATTACCCTGCTTCTTGTTCACCTTGGCCTCGCAGCATCACTCTCATCCCAGCTGCCAATAATCAAGACGAGACATTGTGTCAGCAGCTCCAAGTGAACACGTATGGTCTTGGACAAGTAACCTGAACTTCTTAGGACTTCTCGGCATTCTCATGTCAGCTAAGCGAATTCTCAGGGAAAAGATCGGAGTTCTTCCAGGGTGGGGAAGAAGGGCATGTGCAACGCGGCTGCATGGGGTCCTCACAGCACTGGCAGGAGGGTCAGGAGGACCCCCTGCTTAGGCTTAACGTGCTCGTTGGGGGGCAGCGCAAAAAGCGCTGAGTGTGATGGCAGGCTCTGGAAGCGGCAGCCCACAAGGAAGTGCTACTGGTTTCGAGAAAAGATCGAGTAGACACGCTAGCAGGAGGATGGGGTGGGAGAGGGTGGGGTCAGGAAAACAAGGGGGGAAGCTAGTACCATGGTAATCCAGTAATAAGAGGATGAAAATGACCCGCTAAACGCAATCTAAAATCAATCGTCTAGCATTCGAGATCTTTCCGCCTTATCTTTCTAGTTTATCTCTCGTTAGTCTCTTGCTAGAAATTTGCCTTGCAGCCTGGCTTCTTTCTACTCCCCAAATCAAGTCTGTCACACAGCTCATCACACCTGATCTGTTCCTCCCCTGCTTCATTCAGCCTTGAAAAGCTCTTCCTCGCTGGAGGTCCCTTCCAGCTAATACTCAAATGTGGCCATGAGAGTTTTCCTAATCATTCCAATCCATAACACTCTTTCCTCTTTTTAAAAGCCTACTGTACAGGTAGTATATAAATTAGTGCTTGACAATTTTTCAATTAATGCTTGCTAAACTTGTCTTATCAACTGTAAGATCTCTGGGGCCCATGATTATGCTTGAATTTCTAATAATCCTAGTATCATTTAAAGTCACAGTCAATTCTTGGGTGTTGTGCACAGTACTGCACTCAAAAACCAAGTCAAAGCTCTTCTGGACACCCTGCTGCGGCTTTGACATAGTAAGGCCTGGGCTCCTGGGTGGAGTTCCAAGTCAAGGCTCTCCTGTCATTCACTGGGTCATGGTACGATGTCCTTGACAACCACATTGAAGAGTATAAACCAACGAAAGGGAAGAGCCTTCTGCTGCCCAACTGGTTATAAGACTGTCAGGCTTCAGAGTAAGGGTGACAACGAACCCCCAGGCCACGGCCAACACACAGAGTGTTCTGTTTGCTTGCACGGTGTTTTTGAATACTATTTATCACTGCTGTCACTTAACGGGGAGTCGTTTTCCATATTTAAGAAAAAACATCCCAAGACTGGGCTCCCTTTAACGCCACTTACACATCTGGCAGACAGTCTAGGCCCAGTCTGGCACACGGAAACATCTCTGAAGTCATATAGCAGCCGCTCCCTCAGAGGAAGTAAATGAAAGCCAGTTCACGACAGGTCTGCCCTCTCCTATCGCATTCCATCAAGCCAGATCCACTCCCCCTCAGTGCCTGCCTGGCTCTGTGAGCACCTGCACTTGTTACCTTGGTCTGACTAGAAAGCAGACTCACTGCACACAGGTCACCTGCTGGCCAGCAGCAGGCTGAGGAGGCTGCTCCTGCAACCAGACAGCCTCAGCACCCAAGATGCGCTCTTCCACATCAGCGACCTGCTGCCACCAGCATATGGTGACACATTCACCACAACTCCCTGCCGGTCCTGGGTTCCCAAACAAGGCTGGACAGCCTGAGCACCGCTCCTGCTTTATGCTCTGCACGACTGTGCCCTGACTGATCGTGCAGCCACAGCGGCTTCAGACAAAGGATGAGAGCTTCATCTCATGGCACAGATGACCTAGTTTAGCCTTTTCACACTTGATTCATTTCCAGATATTATCACGATTCAGAGCGCATAGTGAAACTAAGTTTCTGCATGCAATCCACTCAGATGAATGGGCTCAGTGCATATGTTACATGATCCCAATGAAAGTCCGGGTGCTTAATTCATAGAAAAATCATAGAAGAAAAACGTAAAAGCCCTGCTCTGGCCTGGGCTAAGGCTCGGCAGTACCTACTTTAGAGACATCCACAGTTTAGAGTATGTAAACAATATGGTCTTTTTTGATCCAACAATGAAAAGTTAACATTGATTTTCTTTGCAAGGTTATGTTTGTCATATCCATTATCAGCAGAAAATACTTAGCCTTCAAGTCCTGTGGGATACATCGATCTTCCTACATATTTCTGTAGGAGGCTACTGAAGGGGTTCCTACCTCCAGGCTACTGCAGGGGTTCCTAGCTCCAGGATTTTCTCCCCACAAACACACCAGAAGAAAAGTTCAGGGGCATACAATTCAGCCCAAGCAGAACGGGCATGAGAAATTGGGCCTACACCTGATCTTAGACTACTCAACACGGACTCCGCTTCCTGCCACGTGGACATCAGAAGCAGAAGACATGTACATTTCCCATTTGGTTTACTGAGTTCATGCTGTTCCTGCAGTTCTGCCCATAGAGAATTCTACCAATACAGAAACAGTTTTCTACTGACTGAGGTTTTCTGTAAATAATTTATCTAACCCTTTGACTTATCTCAACCCAAAGAAAATTCAGACTTGGAATCGAGGCTTCATCTTCAATATAAATCCACTCTATTCTAGGCAAGAACCATATATCCTTAGAGTATAACACTAAGCAAAATCATATCACTTAATATCTAATGGCTTTCTCATTCTAACACAGAATAATTCTATTAGTGGATAAAATAGGTACACTGGTAATGAGGACTGATGAGTGAATGACGGTTTCATTATCATTTCACAGAAATTTCATACACGAAATTTCACCATAGCAAATCCACGGGATATGTAGTTCAACTCTATGCTGTCTCAACATACTCAAGTTCCACCTTGCCCTTTGTTTGCTTGGGATGATAAGGTGCTGGTGAAAAGGACCCTAACTCTAGGAACTCGGAAGTTTATTTTGTGTTTGGACTTAAATGGTCAGTTACAGGCCTATGAATTAGCTGAGGGGCGTCCAAATGCAATTGATGTGCAAAGGAGTTCCCAATAAACGCTTCCTTTGAGGAGCACAGCCCGATGTTCCACCAATGGCAGGAACTTGGATCTTAACACCCTCAATGGGCATTCTGGATTATTTCTGATATACTGGCAGGTCTGGGATTTTTGGTTGCTGCTGTGTGTTGTACAAGAGTTTCTCCTTTTTAGCCCTTGCTGCTAGTTAGTTCTCTGCATGAACTAAAGATTCAGAAAAACATTATTAGTGTTGCAATGTTGGCATTTCATCAATAGGGGAGACATCACTTCATAGCAATTTGGGGAGGAAAAAACTTTACAATTTTTGGCAAATTTCTCTCATCTGACTGACAAGGAAAGTAACAGCATAACTTTTTTTTTAAGTTTATTTATGTTTTTTATTTATGTTTATTTTTATGTTTTTTTTTTATGTTTTATTCTAAAGTTAGAATTCTTATAATAGAAAACATGGGAATCTGATATTAAAGGGAAAAAATTAGATTATGAGCCAACAAATATTTTTTGCCTTTGACCCTTAAAAATATGAACAGAGGCAACATCAATTGCAAATGAACAGGAAGACTACTCAAACTGAGAAGGCTAACAAATCATAACAAAAATATTATAACTGTAAATTGTAGATTAAGGTGGCTATATAAATAATGTACTCTCATATACATTAGAGAGTGCAGCAGAATTTGGTTTTAAATGGCTGAAAGGGAATTTTAAACACATGAGAGAGGTCACTGAAATACGTGTTATAAGGGTTTCTAGGGAGATCACTTGCTATTCTAATAGAGCACAGTAATGACTAAAACCAAATTAATTATGCTTTGTAATCACAAATCTAGCATATATACATGCACACACATATATATATATACATATATATATTTTTTTCCCCCTGCACAAGAAACTGAAATTGCTGACCTCCATCCTCACTTGGACTTTGCGACTCTTGGGTACAAAATGAAGAACTAGTCAACTAGAAACTAAAAATGAAAGTTTTAATGAGGCACAAAAATCCCATATTTTACTTAGGGAAAAAAATAATTTTCCCCCTTAGAATGTACTAAAAAAGTTCCCTAATCTTTTCTATGGCCTATTTGTATTCTACCAAATCATACTTTCAATCATCACCAAGATTTACATCTAATATTATTTATTGATTACTACAACATGCAGGGAAACTTGTACAAAGATTCTCCCACTAGCTCTCTGAACATCAAATTCAAAAGGCAGAAATTTTCATACATTAGATTGAAATTAAATAGCCAGAGGTTGAACTATGGAGCAGAGGGAAGCCAGCCAAATCTCACATCACAACCAAAACCCGCATCTGGGGTGAAGCCAGGCCTCTGCCACCAGCGGCCTTCCCAGAACTCACTCCCTGGCTCCCTGAGTGTCCCTCACCCTAGCAAGGCTGGTCACGTGGACTCCACTCTCCCTGCAAGGTACTGCAGGCCCTCCCCACAGTGGCAGCTCCCCAACCCACATGCAGAGTGTTTTAGAGAACACCATATACGCCGGTCTACCTAGACTCTGGGTCTCTTCAGGACAGCCTAACTTTGAAGGTGCCTAAGTTCAACTGCTGACATACAGAAAGAAAATGAAATGTCCTTTACCACAGCATAGGTAATTAATATGCAATCCGAATTAAAGACAGAATGCACACTAGGCAGTTTCTATGAGAGGCTTTCATCCCATTAAGATTATTATATAAAAGTGATTTTTTCCCAAAGCTTAATTTACTCATACTAATGTATCTTATACAGAAAACTCATTTCTAAATGACTTTTAAAGCTACTATTTTAGCTTCTAGGCAACGAAATATCATAAAGAATGTTCATATAAGAAATATTTTTAGTAGAATTCATCATCTGAACAAAATGCTGACAACCCAACCATAGAAATATTGAGTTAAATAATTACTTTAAAAGCTTCTCATACTGACAGTCACATATTTTTACCTTGAGAAGGTATGTGGGAATATTGCTGAAATCCACGGGCAACTTCAAAAGGAAGCGAGCTGAAAATTCACCAGTCTGCAGAAGGAAAGGTATAATAATAAGATTAAAAATCTTATTAATTAAAAATCAAAAATAGATTGCTAAGTGACGATGATAGCCAAGGCCATAAGTTCAACCTATTTAAAATACAGGCATCTTCAATGTGGGTTTCCTCACATTAGGAAAGGAAAGAAGGTTGCAAAGTAAGGGAAAATGAAAAAGAATTTATAGATTATTAGTTACTAAAAAGCACAATATGAAATTTCAAAATCTGCATTTTAAATAGACAATAAAATTATAATGCAGTGGTAGTACCTTTTTGTTTCTTAAAAGTATGAGAAGAGTACATAAATGTATAATTATCATTTTTACAATTCCCAACAATTTATTAAAGCATTCAGACCACTTCACTAACATTTATAACCCATAGGCTGATGCCATCTATCACTATCCTTTTGTATTACAGCGTTTCTGGAAGTCCACACAAAGATCAAACATCCACCCATGGAAAACAGTGCCTCAGAGGTATCCCAAATAAGTTTCCAATCTCCTAACAGTCCATGAATATCACTATCATCAACTCAAATTCTTCAGTAACTCCCTCTATGAATGAATCTCTCTCTACAGGACAGACATACAGAGGCTTGGCAATTTGAAACATCTAACTAAGCTGTAACTAACAGCTTCTATTTGCTAAAAGAAAATTCACGTCAAAGAAAAGCATTTCCCTCTCCATCTTTATGATGGGAAAGACTGGAGAATCAGTTTTCTAAATGCTGTCACCGTCCAGAATAGGAGCTTTCCAGCTAGGCCATGCAGAGACACAGACAGTCAAAGGCAGCACAGACATGGCTGAGTCAGTGTGGCTGGCCTTCCATCCTGCTTCACCGCAAGTGTGCAGCGCTGCTTAGAATTTGGGCATGGTGAGTTCTGCTTAGACGAGTTTGACCAAAGAACTTCTGGGATGATCTGGAACTACCATAAAGAGTGGGTCTCCACCCTTTTCATACTGTGACGGCCAAGGAGCTCCCGATATCTGCATTGCCCTCCCTGCTTTAAAAATGAGTGGCACAAACTCCCCAAAGGACATCTTGAACATCACATGCATTTACCGCAGTTTAACGGACAGGTGGGTACCTGCACACAGCATTCAGCAACCTGCCATGCACACCTCCTATCGATGGAACCACGGCAGCCGCCACACCCTCCTACAAACCTAGCACTGGCCCTAATTTTAAAACTCTGACCTGAGAGCTTGGACACATAGATGGAAACATAAACCTTGAGCTCTGAAGAGAACAATGATCGCTGACTTGCTCAGTGTTTGCTGTACTGCTTGCAACGTCTTTTAACCTACATCAACCCCGGGCTAAGGACAGGGCATTTATTCATCACCACAAGCCTAACCCTGTGACAGGAAGGGCAGAAATGGGGAGTGGATGACAGAATCAAAGCTGAGGCAAGTCACTGTGCCACCAGAAATGCCCATGGTGGGAACGGACTGATGCTCAGAGCTGAGCAGCTGTTCTGGCATTGAATGCCATCACCACATGCCACTCATAACCCAACACTTGTGAGGCTAGTTAAGGGCCACTGAGGATCTGGAAATAGCACATCATGGTGGGAGAGAGAAGGTTTGTGAGATCTTAATATAATTCTTGCCTTCTGTCATAGTCCAAGATTACCAGAGAGGTATGAATTTGGTATTATGGAAAACTCCTGGAGGACTGTAAAACTAACATACTCCTTAGAGTGTTTCTTTGGCTCAAGACACAGCTGGACCCACACGAGTCAAAGTACAGGGGGGTCATACTTCGAAAGAGTAAGAACAGAGGCAGCACATAACAGCAGAGGGTCAAATGGGCGCTTGTAAGAGGGACACTGACCCCAGGGAGAGCTTGAGGGTGGGGAAAGGAAAGCAGAAGGAGCACTCACCAGGGAAAATGCCTTCCCAACAACTGCCCCACTCTTCTTTTCCTACATACATAATCGATTTCCCCCAGTACTCAGTCACTCCCGCAGCATGCAAACTCATTCGTAAAAGTCTCCATTTCATTGGTTTCAGCTCCTTCTTCAGCCCCCATCTCCCTTTCCCTATTTGCCTGGGCAAAATACTCTCCTGCAAAGGATTAATCTGTATTGGAGGTCCCATTTCCTCTCTTATTACTGAAATCTCTCCAGTCAGCCTCTGCCCCACAGCCAGCCTTCCACAAAAGCAGCTCATCATGGTCACCCGTGGCCTCCCCAAGCCAAGTCCAGCGGTCACATCACAGTCTTCACTCAGTGCTCTTGCTGCCTTTCCTGGAACATTCTTCACTTGTTCCAGAGTCCCATTTTCCAGCATCTTCTCTACTTCACTGGCCCTCCCTCTGGTTCCATCCACTTCTGAACTAACGTTAAGACCCAGTGATCTCATCCAAGCTCATGACTTGCACATTTCATATCACTAGCCCAGACCTTTCCCTAATTCACATTCAGTTTCACCAACGGCCACAAACAAAGTCAAATTCCTGACTTTGTGTTCTTCCCTGATCCATATTCCTCGGTTAGTAAATAGCAATTCCATTCTTTCAGTCCTTCAGGACAAAAACTTCAGAGTCATCTTTGACTCCTATCTTTCTCTCCCATCCTACATTCCAAGTAGCAGCAAATCCCATTGACTCTTCCTTCAAAGTACATTCTGCTTTGGACTGCCTCTGGCCCCTCCACAGCCTCTGGGCCGAGCCTCCACCACCTCCCCTGTCGACGCCACTGCCCCATTGCTGCAGCCCTTGCTCGCCTGCGGAGTCTTCTCATGGCAATGGCCATGATCCTCTCAGCACATCTGTCAGACTGTAATCCATGCTTGCTCAAACTCTTGACGGTGGGGATTTCGTCCTTTACTGAGTAATCTGGCAAGGTAAGAATTGAGCAAAGATGGAAAAAGGTGAGGAAGCAAACCGTGTGAATCAGGAGAAAAGATGTCCAAAGCAAAGAGCGCAGCAGTGTAAAGGGCTGGCGCAAAAGGGAGCACGCCTCCAGGTCTCCCAGCACCGCGTGCCACCGCTGCCCCATGCACCCCTTCCCTGTCCTCCAGCCACAGCAGCTCCGAAACCCCGGGAGAATGGCAGCAACCATCTATAAGTTCAGTGAGTACTAAAACCACACTTGTCCGGTTGTTCCTGGGCCCTTCAACAAGTATATGGAACCCCAAGAGGTTGCAGAAGGGAGTTGGAGGCACAATGATAAACCAAATCCAATTCATTTCTTCCTCATTTCAAGTTATAGAGGCAAATCACCTACCAATAAATAAAAAGTCATTTCTACCTACTAGCATAGTGTCAATCTGTAGGTTAAAATTTCAAAACTTTTAGTTTATTAAATTCAAATGCTCTTTCACACACACACACACACACACACACACAGACACACACTCACACACACTTGAAAACAACAAGAGGAGTGAAAAGTAGGATTTTAAAACTTAAAAGAAAACATGTACATATAAGGTGATAGGAAAGATAATTACATATTTAGCACTTGGACCCATTTAACTGCTCGTTATTTTAGTCCATGCTCTGCATTTCAGTTCTTTTGCCCTATTATAGTCTGTACGATATATTTTTATTCTACCAGCTATTTTAGACCAACATTCCTTTAAAAACTCTCTGATGATCCCTGCTTTATCACTTCTCAAAATGTTGAACCCAGAATTAATATAAATTTGTGTTTATTGGCAAGAGGCTGATTTATACAACTAAAGACATACTAAAAGAAATGTTGGCCCCGCGACTAAACAAATTTTTGTTTATAAGCAACAGGCTGATTTATACAACTAAACTCATAATAAAAGAAACTTAAGATTATGAAGGAAATTTTTCTACTGGAAACCATAAAAGCACTTTTTTTACCTCCTACTGTCAAGCCTACCATGCATTCTTTATTTTGCCATTGAAAAAACAAAGAAAACTTATCACTTGTTTCTGACAGTACTAGAAATGCTGAAAACTAAGACTCAAGAACAAAAAACTAAGTATCACATGATCTCACTCATATAGTAGACCTTGATCATCAAACGTATTACCACAAGAAAATGTCGGACTGTGGTGGGAAACTGGGGGGGGGGGGGGAGGGTGAAGGGAATGGGATTAATGGTGGTGGGTATCTATCTGAGGATGGGGAGACACCTCTTATCAACAAGGGTACCTGAACGAAATATTTTTGTATGCCTAACCCCTAACTGTACCCCACAATAACATAATAAAAT
>CAUYQG010005621.1:0-13292 GCA_963574415.1 Tarsius wallacei
CAGACTGTGCAGAACTTTTTGGCTGCACTAATAACAAAAGTAGAAGCAAGGGCCTCAGCTGCCCAGGTTCGCTTTGTGACCCGGGGTCTTCAGCCCCCTGGACTTTGTCAGCAGGCAGGCCTCCATGGCTGGCTCCCAACACATAACCTCTCTCAGGTCCTGTGTCTTCTTTGGTCCTTATATTAGTTTTACTGCAGACTATCGTCAAATAATTTTTTCACAGAAGATGCATAAGAGATAAACATTCTGAGACCTAGGATGACCGAAAATGTGTTTACTTTGGCATCACAACCAATAGAAATTTTTTGACCAGGTGTAGAATCCTAAGTCGAAAATATTTTTTTTCCTGTAGACTTTGAAGTTACTGCTTCATTGTATTCTACCATCTAGTGTTACTAATGAGAAATATGATGCCAGTTTGACTGTGATTTCTTTACAGATGTCCTGTTTTGTTCTCTCTGTTCTAAAACCTCAAAATGATGCATCTAGGGGTGGATGCTTTTCTATTCCTCCTGATCAGCTGTCAGTGTCTTTTTAAGTCTAGATGCACACAGCTCCTCCACACAACTCTGGGAAATGTATTCCTAATAAGATTTTCTTTTCATCATTTTCTCTAAACTCTCTTTGTGTAACTCCTTGGACTTAAATTTGGATTTAAATTCTCTTATTAAACGTTTCTTCTTCTTCATGTTTTGTTCTTCCTTCATGTTTTGTTTTGTTTTTATCTGCAGGCTGAGCATTTTCTTCAAAGTTTTCTTCAGACATCATATTTTTTATTGTGCTGATCATATTTCTAATATTTAAAAATACTTTATTCTCTGATTTCCTCTTTTTCTTTGCCATATGGTCTTGTTTAATGGGTGCAATGTTGTCCTGCTTCTCTTTAAAAACACAGGTTACATTTTTTAAAAAGTATATTACATTCCATGATTTTTTTATCTTCCTCCTGCATCAATTATTCTGTTTATGCTGGCCTATTATGAACTAAATGTTTGTGTCTCCCCAAACTGAAGCTGCTCTTGCTCATCTCTTCTCTATGTAACATGTTGTCCACGCAGTGCCTGGGTGAATTGTGCTTTTCTTGGAGACCCCAATACCCGAAAACCATGCAGTGGGTTGACATCCTGAGACTGCTGCTCCTGGCGGCAGGCATTGTTATGTTTTCTGCTTCCCTCCAAGAAGTGGAAATCCTCATCTGGAGGTGGTAACATGTCACTTGCTTGACTTGGACTTCCAGCCTCCACAATTGTGAGAAGATAACTTTATGTTGTGTGAGGCATGCAGTCTATGCATTTTGTATTTTGTTATGTCAACCCAAGAAGATTAAGATATGATCCCTCCTTTTATATAGTTAGGTTATTTAACATTGTGTGGGCTTTGTTGACCTACAGTTTTATTCCCCTACCCCTACATGCCAGGCAGTGGACTGCTGTCCCAACACAAACATGAGGGCAGCTTTATTTGTAACAGTCAACATCCATGTAGAAGAACACTTCCCCTGCAGTCCTTTCAGTGGCAATTATGTTGACTGCCAGTGAGTGTCCAAGTGAGTGTGTGTTCAAGTAACAGTCAACTGACATTTGCCTGCAACATGGATGTGATACAGAGGGTGGTCCTTGGGCCTCAGAATGATAATGTGCCCTCAAAAGGTTAAATCCTCCCACTATTCAAGTTACCATGACACTGCCATTCTTGAGATGTATGATGGCATCATGTGGCCCTCACCTGATGTATACATAGCATGAGACACAAATTCATTCTCTTTATTTAATTGTATAAAAAATTCAATTAATATGCAGTGAAAAACTCTTATAGAAAGCACAAGAATGTTTATCTGTGCTCCCAGGTGTCTTTGGGCCATGGTTTCTGCATAAAATATTGGAATTTGTTCACTTGGAGCATGATGCCAGAGCAACATTTTCCAAACAGAAACTGTAGGATAGGCAAGATACATCCCCTTGTCAAAGAGAAATAGTAATGGGCACTTGTTAAAGGCAGAAAGACAGATTTAATCCATAATACTGCAGGAGGGGTCAGAGACTCCAGTATTAACTGACTTCAACCCCATCTAAAAGTAACTAGAGTTTTTTAAGAGAGACCCAAAAGGAACAAAAGAAAATAATGAGAAGTGAAAAATGGAGGAAAAAAGGGACAAGGGTTATATAAATCGAAAATTACAGAAACAGGTTTGGTAATGTGCATTGGGATAATGCACTTTTGGCAGTCTGACATCATTGCATTTTCCTAAGTAGAGACTCACACAAGTGCTGGGGTCACTTTAAAGGATATGTCTCGTGCAGGTAGAAGACAGACTGAAGTGTGACCAAGGCTGTTGGCATGGTGTATGGGCTTGTCCTTTGTGCCATGTGGGAGTTTACAGTTCACACCCTCACCCAAAGAGTTTTGTAAACACAGACATTTGGAAAATTATGCAGGACATATCTCCATACCTTCCCGCCATAGGAAATTCTGCATGAAAGAAAATTTGTTTTATATAATTCAACATTTCTCAAACAGTCTTGGTATCCTACATAAAATCTATTCATATCCAATAAAACTAATGTTCTGTGGAACCCATTTTATAAAACAAGACTTTGTACTATATTAGTGCTGAGTCACAATAAGAGGAGAAAGAGATCCAAAGCTCACATTGTGAACAGTCACATGTGGAGATGGGTCCAAATGAAATTAGGTGTCTGGAAACTGAGGAAAGTGACCAAGTTGGCTTGAGAGCCAAGAGAAGATTCTAACATTGGCCAGGAAGCCAGAGCCTAGCTATGGGCACAAACTGGATAGAGGTACTCTTGCTAGACAATCAGAAATTTAGCTGTGGAACTCCAGACTGCAGTGACTACTGCCCTCAGACATATCACATGGACAGCACAGGAATGGGGACCTCTGAGGGCTGAGAGAGGACACAAGAACCCTCTTGGGTATTACGGGATAAATTGCATCCCCTCCAAATTTATATGTTAAAGTCTTAGACTCCGTTCCCCTACAGCTCAGAATGTGACTGTATTTAGAACTAAAGGTTCTAAAGAGGTCAATTAAGGTTGTTGAGGTTATAGGCATGAGTCCTAATCCAATATGACTGATGTTCTTACAAGAAGAGGAAATTAGTTCACAGATGCACACAAAGGGACAACCATACAAAGACACAGAGAGATGATGGTCATCTATGCACCAAAGAGAGATCCTCAGAAGGAACAAACTCTGCTGGCACCTTTATCTTGGATTTCTAGCCTCCAGACTTGTGAGAAAATAAATATATCTAATTTAAGCCATCCTGTCTGTGGTATTTATTATAGCAGCCCTAACAAACTAATACATTAGGGGAGCACAGTAGATAGGAAAGCCAGATGGAATTTAAAAAGTTATTTAATAGGTAAAGAAGACAGGTGCAATAAGCAAGCCATAGTTAGAGCCTGTGACTGCCCTATTAAATCAAACCCTGGTCCTAGCTGGTCAAGAGACATAGACAGATCATCACAGCCACAACAAGGATTAGATAAGAACTAGACATTCCAGCAGAGTTGGAAGACAGGACAAGACAGTGGGCAGGACCCAATTCTCCTGTCAGACAGAGAGGAATCAGAGACTTACAGCCAAAGGGAGCTCTCCAAGATACCTGCTGGAATTGAAACCAATCTCAGGAAATGAATTTAGGTGAGACACTTAAGAAGCTGATCATAAAGTTCTCCTGCCAGGGCTTGGAGCATATAATACCAGGGATGTGCAACAATCTAAATATTTTAGATGCTTTAAATCTATAGACCTATTTCTACGTTCATCACAAAATTTGGACATCATGACCATGGCAAAGAAATTACTGCCTCATGGTATCAATGGACCTCCATTCAATGTCAATGCCATTTAAAGCACGTAAATAAGATAAAGATTCAATATAAATTTTAGTGTTTTCAAGGGAGATTTAACATCATAAGCCTTTTGCAAAATGTTGTCTAGGGAAGTTCAATTTAAGTGTTTCTCACTGGGCTAACGAAAAACTCACAGAAAACATACTTTTAAAATGGATTGAGTTTTTCAAAACAGCAATGTCTGATGGCCTAGGACTACTTACTCAGGATATGCATGACCAAGTCCTAAGCTCTTCTTCAACTCTTCAACTTTTCATTGACGTCAATAGTTCTTCCAGATTTAAAGAAGAAAAGAACATAGAGAAAAAAAGTACTATGTGTGACTTTTTTTGCTCGCACATAGTAATTTTAAGTAGGCATGAAAGTAAGGTCCTCCAGAGTTTTGCAGGTTTAATTAACACACTCTAGTTAAAGTGTAATTAAGTAAGTGAGTATGCAGGTTGCACTAAAGAAAAAGACTGGCCCTGCACAAAGACAGGATGCAACTGCATTTTAATTGATGGTATTGATCCACTTGGGGAAGTAATGTGTCACTTAGAAGAAGAGCCCACATGGTTTATAAGACATCAAAATCATCAAAGATGCAAGCTGAAGGTCATTCAGGAAAACATATCAGTGAATTTCCTTCCAGCCCTTGACTTTGGGACCACATATATTCACAGAGTGAACTTACCCAAGAGTCTTCTAAATTACTCCCTTTGCTGTGATTCCACTCCCCGTAACACTTGCAGATTTTCATTCGACTTCCCTTAAGTCAATATGAATTTTCCGTGGTAATTTTTTATTATAAAATGAAAAATTATTTTACTTTATACATTGGTTTCCCCACAGCTTTTTATCGTGCATTTTCATCAATACTGAGACTGAGCTTCTGTGGCATGGGAAAAATCAAGTTTTGCTGTGTGTGGCACAAAAGGAGGCAACCATGAAACTCAAGACTGCTGGGAGAATGCCAGCTTGGGGCAGGCATCAGGCCCCACTCTGCTAGCATCTCACCTGGCCTGGGGTTGCAACCCATGATAACACTTTTGGGGAGAAAAATGGATGTCTTGAATTGACAGGCAACTTAGGGAATTTATGTGGTGTCTTACTATGTCTGTGTCTTGACTCTTTTTAAAAAGTTTGAATTGACCATAAACTTTGTAGTTGGAAGGTTCCTGGAAAACAGAATTGTTAGCTGTATATAAAGATGGTAGAGGACAATCAGATTATTGTATATTTTATAAAATCTTCTTAGGCAATAATATTTTCAGATGCGTTTGAGAATTTTGATATTATTTCTTATGGCTAAAACTTTTAAGGTGGTTTTGTGAAGAAATAGCTAAGAAATTGTGAATCAATGGGTCTGCCATTTCTTGATGAATAGTATACTTTTTTCAAAAAGTATTTCAGAAAAAGATGAATTTTCTCCCAAACTATTAAGTTAAACTGTTCATAAAGATAGATGATATAGATAGATAGATAGATAGATAGATAGATAGATAGATAGATAATAGATAACATCACCCCTTATCCATAGAGGATATTTTCCCAGACACCAGTGGATGCCTGAAACCTTGTATAGTACTGAGTCCTATATATATTGTGTTTTTTCCTATGATAAGGTTAATTTATAAATTAGGCACAGTAAGAGATTAATAAGAATAAGTGGTAATTAAATAGAACAATTATAACAGTATACTATGATAAAAGTTATCTGAATGTGGTCTCTATCTCTCTGTCAAAAGATCTTATTATACTGTACTTACCTGTTTTCAGACCTTGGTTGATCACAGGTAACTGAAACCATGCAAATTGAAACTGTGAATAAAAAAGGACTCATATATATTGCATCTTTCACAAATTGGAACCTTGTGTCAGCCGTGCTAATGGTGCCATTTTTTGAACAGTGTGTGCTCATTTCATGTCTCTGTGTCACATTTTGGTGATTCTCGCCCTATTTCAAACTTTATTAATATTATTATTATATTTGTCATGGTGATCAGTGATCAGTAATCTCTGATGTTACTCTGGTAATTGCTTTGGGGCTCCATGAACTGTGTCCATATAAGATGGTGAGTTTAATTGACAAATGTTTTGTGTGTTCTGACCTCTCCAGCAACTGGCCATTCTCCCATCTCTCTCTCTCTCTCTCCTCAGGCATCCCTATTCCCTGAAACGTAACATATTGTAATTAGGATAATTAATAACCTGATAATGGCCTCTAAGTGTTCAAGTGAAAGGAAGAGTCATACCTCTATCACTTTGCTAAGCTACGAATGATTAACCTTAGCAAAGAAGGTATATTAAAAGATAAGCCAAAAGCTAGGCCTTTTGTGCCAAAGAGTTAACCAAATTGTAAATATGGAAAAAATAGAAAGTTTTCAAAGGAAATTAAATGTGCTACTCCATTGGACACATGAATGATAAGAAAGCAAACAGCCTTATTGCTGATATAGACAAAATTTGAGTGGTCTAAATAAAAGATCAGAGCAGCCACAACATCCCCTTAAGCCAAGCCTAATCCAGAGTAAGATGCTGTCTCCAATTCTATGAAGACTGAAAGAGGTGAAGAAGCTTTAGAAGAAAAGTTTGAATCTAGAAGAGATGGATTCACAAGGTTTAAGAAAAGATACCATCTTCATAACATAAAAATGCAAGGTGAAGCAGCAAATGCTGGTGTAGACAAGGCAGCAAGTTATCCAGAAGATGTAGCTAAGATAATTAAAGAAGGTAGCTACACTAAACAACAACAGATTTTCAAAGTAGACTTCTATTGAAAGAAGATGTCATCTAGGACATTCATAGCTAGAAAGAAGAATCAGTACCTTACTTCAAAGTTTCAAAAGACAAGCTGACTCTTTTGTTAGGGGTTAACGTAGCTAGAGACTTTAAATTGAAGCCAGTGCTTATTTACCATTCCAAAAGCCCTAGGACCTTTAAGAATTACATTAAATTTACTTTGCCTGTGCTCTATAAATGAAACGACAAAGCTGGATGACAGCATATCTATTTTCAGCATGGTTTACTGAATATTTTAAGCCCACTTTTGAGACCCACTGTACAGAATAAAATATTCTTTCAAAAAATTACTGCTCATTGACTATGTACATGGTCATCCAAGAGCTCTTATGGAGACATACAACGAAATTAATGTTTTTTTTCATGCCTGCTAACACAACGTCAATTCTTCAGCCCATGGATCAAGATGTAATTTGACTTTCAAGTCTTATTATTTAATAAATACATTTTATAAGACTATAGCTGCCATAGATAGTGATTCCTCTGATGGATTTGGACAAAGTGAACTGAAAATCTTCTGGAAAGAATTTGCCCTTCTGGATGCCATTAAGAAAATTTGTGATTAATAAGATAAGGTCAAAATATCCACATTTACTAGAGTTTGGAAGAGGTTGATTCAAACCTTCTTGGATGACTTTAAAGGATTTAAAATCTTCAGTGGGGAAATTAACTGCAGGCATGGTTGAAATAGCAAGAGAACTAGAATTAGAAGTAGAGCCTGAAGATGTAACTGAATCGCTGCAATCTCATGAGAAAACTTGAATGGGTATGGAGTTGATTCTTACAGATGAGCAAAGAAAACAATTTCTTCAGATGGAACTTACTTCTGGTGAAGATTTTGTGAACATTGTTGAAATGACAGCAAAGTATTTAAAATACTACATAAACTCAATTGATAAAGAAGTGGCAGAATTTGAGAAGATTGACTGCAATTTTGAAAAAAGTTCTACTTTGAGTAAAATGCTATTAAATAGGATCATATGCTATAGAATAACCTTTATGAAAGGAAAAGTTAATCAATGTGGAAAACCTCATGTCTTATTTTCTAAATCTGCCAGTCACCCCAACCTTCAGCAACCACCACTCTGATCAGTCAGTAGTCATCAACAGTGAGGCAAAACACTCTACCAGCAAAAATATTGCAATTTACTGAAGGTTCAGGTGATCATTAGCATTTTTAGCAATATACTATTTTAACTAAAATATGAACTTTTTAAAATCATAATGTTATTGCACACTTAATAGACTACATTATAATGTAAACATAACTTTAATATTCATTGGGGAAAATGTATGAATTGTTTCATTGTGATATTCACTTTATTCTGGTGGTCTGGGAGTAAACCTGTAATACCACTGAGATACATTTATATATGAGGGGAATCTCCAAAAAGTGGAATTTATTTATAAAAAGTTGTATATTTATGCTTACATGTTTAAATTTTAATCACCTTCAAAGTGATCTTAATTTGGTGCAATATACCTATCAAGATGCTTTTTCCACTGTTCAAAACAGTTTTGAACTCATCAATTTTGGTACCTTTTAGTGCTTCTATTGTGTTTTGTTTCGCCTCTTCCACATTGGCAAAACGTTCCCCTTTGAGGATTTTTTCATCCAGGGAAACAAAAAAAAAATTGTTTGGGAAAAGATCAGGTGAATAGGAAGGGTGGGGCACAGGAGTCATGCTGTTTGTGTTCAAAAACTGTTGAACACTCAGCTCACTGTGGGAAGATGTGCTCATAAACTGCCCATCAGGAAATGGGCAAGTGCACTGAATGAATCTCCAAAAAAATTTCACTAAAGCCAAATGCAGTCCAAATGCAGTATCTCACAACAATGCAAGCTGGTACACTGATGCCAGTGGGTTCCTAGAACACTACCCAATGGGGGATGCCTGTACTATAAGCAGTCATCCTCCAAAAACAATTCTGGGTTTTGGGGGCCCCATCTCATGTACACACACACACACACACACACACACACACACTTACCAATTAGGAATAGAAGGAAACTTTCTTAAGGAAAGAGCCCAGGGAAGGAAAAGTTAAGCCAGCATTTGAATTGAGGAGACAGAATTGGGACAGGGTTGGCTCAAGGGAGCCAAGATAGCTAAAGTTCACAGGACAGAGCACCAGAGAGGAGAGAATCAGAAAGAAGGGAAATGAAGAAGGAGAAGAAGGAGGAGGAGAACGAAGAGGAGGAGGAGGAGAACACTAGACAAACAATCAGAAGTAGTGAAAAAGTCAGTAATTTTCAAGGATCATATAGGGTTAGAATGATTTTGTTTTTACCAGTAGAGAGGTAAAATACGGAAATAGATGAGACATTTGGTAGAGTAATCAGAAAAGTATTGACTTAGTAACAGGGAACAATAGCTCTTTATTAAAGATTTGCCCTGTCCAATCCTACAAAGATTAAAAGCAAGCCTAGAAAAATAGGATTGTTTCCAGTAAGTTATCTCTACATCCCAGAACAAAACTAAAAAATATTTTTAACTGCAATAATATTCACTATTCAATTAGTTAAAAGGCATATCACAAATACATTACTTACAACCAATGATAAAGATAAAATACTAAAACCACACTGAAATGACTTTCTTCAGATACATGAAACTGGAAATCACTCATTACCAACAATCTTTCTTCATAAGAAATTTAACATGAGAGAAATGATAGCGGATAGAAATGTACATCTACAGAAAGGAATGAAGGACACAGGAATTTGTAAATAGCTGGGTAAATCCATTGCTAATTTTATATTTTGAAATCATTATGAAGGTAGATGATTGTTAAAAGCTAAAGTAAATTTTTTTTTAATTTAAAATAAATTTTGAAGTAAAATATGTGACCAAAATCACAAAATTGTAGGATAGAAAATATATACAGTTATAAAGATCTAACACTAGGTTTGAAGGGTAATATTATTTAAAATTATACTTTGATAAGTTAAGATACATATTATAAAGTTAAAAAAAGAACAAATGGCTATAGCTTCAAAATCAACCTGACAAATTAAAAATGGAAAAAAAATGTCCAGTTCATTCACATGAAGGCATAAAAAACAGGAAAGGGTAACAAAGAACAGATAAATAAATAGAAAACAAGGAAGAAGAGAATAGATTTTAAACCCAACCAATTAATATGTAGACATTTTCAGATTAGGCAGAGATAGTAAGACCAATGTATTTTTTATGTACAAAAACCCAATTTGCATTTAAAGACACAAATAGGTTAAAAGTATGAAAAATCAGTTAACATTGATTAAAAGAGAGCAGCTATAATAAATATAGAACTAGACTTCAGGACAAGGAATGGTATCAGAGAAAAAAGGATCTTTGATAATAATAACAGGAATAATTTATCGAAAGAACATAATCTTAAATGTTTATGCTAACAACATAACTTCAAAATACATAATGAAAAAAACTTGTAGAATTACAAAAAGAAACAAATTCACAATTATACATGGAGATGTTAGCATTCCACTGATAAAAATCAATAGGCAAATTAGAAAATCAGTAAGGATATAGCAGATTTAAGCAACCTAATGGTATTGAGGTAATACTAGCATCATAAAATGCATCGGTAAGTGCTCCCTTCTATTTTCTGGAAGAGGTTGTGTAAAATAGGTGTTAATTACGGCTTTAAATGTTTGGCTGGATTCTCTAGTAAGACAATCTGGGTCAGGACATTTCATTGTCAGAGGTTTGTATTGTGAATACGATTACTTTCAAGGTTCTAGGACTAATCAGATTTTCCATTTCTTCTTGATTAGGTTTAGTAGCTTGCAGTTTTTGAGAAATTGATCCATTTCTTCCAAGTTGCTGAAATTGTAAGAGTTCCTTATCCTTTCAGTGGCTACAGTATCTGTAGTAATATTTCCTGTTTCATTCCTTATAGTAGTGACACGTTTCTCTATTTTATGCTTACCAACCTTGCTAAATGTTCTCTATTTTATGCTTAGCAACCTTGCTAAATGTTTATCATTTAAATTTTTTTAAGAAACAGCTTTTGATTCATTCATATTCTCCATTGTTTTTATGTTTATAATGTTAAAAATGTCTGCTCTTATTTTTATTTCCTTTGTTTTTCTTACTTTCAGTGTATTTTGCTCTGCTTTTTGTTGTTGTTGTTTTCAGTTTTTTGAGGTAGGAACCCAGAGTAATGATTTTAGTCATTTTCCCTTTTCTAATGTAAACATGAAGGATTATTCTTTCTTCCTTAAGTGTAGAACTAATCAATTGGCCAATGTAAGTGTGTAATTTTTATTGTGTAAATGTTTTAACTACAAATGTAATTTTTAAAATATAGATCTATAGATCAAAGACAGTACAAAAAGAAAACTATGTAACAATATCTCCCATAAATGCAGATGCAGAAGTTCTCAAAATAATAGAAAATTAAATCTAACAATGCATAAAAAGGATTATATACTTGACCAAGTGGGATATATTCCAGGGATACAGATCTGGCTTAATATTGGAAAAGCAGCCAATATAATACATTATACCAACAAGCTAAAGAAGAAAAATTATATAATTATATAGATTTGCTCAGAAAATCGTTTGACAAAATCCAACACTCATTCAAAAGATACTCTTAACACTGACGAAATAGCAAGGATTTTAGCAGCTCTGTGCCAGGAACTAGGAACAAAGACTGTTGGCTTTCCATATCCATGGATTCTGCATCTGTGGATTCAACCAACCACAGATCAAGAATATTCTTTAAAAATTGCATCTGTGGGACACTTGGCAAGATGGCTATGGGACAAGTTGAATTGTGAAGATCTCCAAAAAAGGTGGCTCCTGAAGGCAGTTCCACATGCCCCCACAGCTGCCAGGGGGGTGGCTGCTATAGCCAGTCCCATGCAGCAAATTGCCTCCATCGCACTACAGCCTCCACAAGGGATTACTGTTGTGGTTGTTACCAGGTGTTGAACAGCTGCTGTTGCTAGGACTCTTGGCTCCAGCCTCGGGGAATTTCCAGTTCCCTCCTCCACCCCAAGCTGCCTGGGCACACCAAACTGCATTGCCCAGCTACCTCTCAGGTTCCCAAGGCCTGATGCCAGACACACACCATCATCGCCCATCATAGCAGATCAGCCAGGGCCCTGGAAGGGTGGAGAGAGGGGATCGGTGAAAGAGGAGCCACCCGCTGTAGCCATTTTCCAGGCAGAGATTCGCATTGCCCTGCCCATCTCCACGCAGCCTCCACCTTGTTTTCTAAGGTAACCTCACTGAAACAGGAGACAGAAGCCCCTCCCCTATGCTGAATCAGACACAGACAACTCAGTTCTGTGTGACAGACCTGTCAGGCAGCAAGCCAAGGGAACTGACTCAAGCTACAAGTAACCCTGCTTGCCTGCAATGAGAGTAAAGGAGAGGGGCTAGATATCAGAACTGAAGAGACTTTAGACACTCAGAAAGACCCCAGAACTAGTCTGATTTCTTATTTTGATTTTTTATTTTATTGTTTTGACTGTTTTGTTCATTTTTGTTTGCTTTTTGATTTAGACTACCTGTTTGTGTTGGGAAAGAACACATCAAAAGGTAGGATTTTATTGGACTGTCTTTGTGTGATTACCGGTATGCTTTAGGGAATTTTCTTTGTCTGTTTATTACTCTTTTCTGGCCTTGTGTCTCTTTTCACTCATTAGTTGGTATGTATGTCTGTTTTCCCACTTACTCTTCTCTCTCTCCAACTTCCTCTTGACGCCCCCCCCCCAAGCTTTCGTTTTTTTGCTTTTTCTTTCCTCCTTTTGTTCCAGGGAGCAAACCTAAACCCAACTGCATAGACAGATTGTCAGGCACTGGGAAGTGGGTTCCAGGGTGCCCATAAACCTGGCAGTGGTTACTGGGATCTTCAGATAGATTCTGAATCACGGATTCCCCATCAATTAAATCTCAAAACTGCAAAAAGTACAGCCCCCAACCCACAGTCCAGCCTCAAAAGTGAACAAAGTCAGAGGATCCTCATAAGGAAGAAGAGGTGATTGAACAAAAAGAAGTAGAGGCAACCCCACCTTCCCTGAAAAACAGAATTAGGAAGGGGAGGGAAAAGAGGAGAGAAATCTACACAAATGAAGAAAAACCAAGAGACGAATATGGGTCTCTCACAGACCCCTGGGAGCTCAGACACTGAGAAAACAGACTTTGGAATGGAAACAATAAAGAGCCCCCAGAACTACTGGTCTCAAACTACATACCCAGATATCAAGACATTAATAGAGAGATTAAAAAGAATTGAGGAGAGACAAGAGGAAAATAGGAAGGAGTTGATAACTGAGATAACAGTAGTAAAGAATACTGTGATTGAAATAAATAACAAACTGAAAAGCATTGAAAGGAGAATTAGCCAAGCAGAAAAAAGAATTTCAGAACTTGAGGACCAAAATAAAGAACTAACCTAAACTGTCAAAAACATAGAAAAGAAGCTTAAAAAGACAGAACAAATCCTTCAAGAGATGAGCAATTACTACAAGAGACCAAACCTAAGAGTAATTGGACTTCCTGAGGCAGAAAGAGAGACAGAGACCACCCTGGAACAAACATTCCATGAAATTATTCAAGAAAACTTCCCTCATCTCATCAGTGATGCAAAAATTCAAACACAAGAGATTCAGAGAAC
>CAUYQG010005623.1:0-19720 GCA_963574415.1 Tarsius wallacei
GGGGTGACAGGAGCTCTTTTAATCAAGCTAATCTGATTCCCCTCAAATGACTGAATGTTAATCATCTTCCCCAGCAGCAGCTGTCAGGCTGGAACGAGCAAGGCAGGAGGCGGGCACACACAGAGGTTGGCCTGAAGCGGAGACAGCCTTTGTCCCTGCATCTGTGGTCACAAATCCTACAGGGCATTCAGCTTCAAAAGAGAGTTTAGAGCATTTTTGCTTTACCTCAGGATGTGGTTAGAATCAGGAAAGAAAAGGGAGGTGAGAAAGCATGCTTGGGAGTGCTGGGGCCCCTACACTCAGATGCCTCGGGAAGTCAGCACTTCCACTGGGCAAGTCCTTTCTAAGTGTTCCCTCCAGAGCTCCGTGTCACCAGAGGATGCACTCAGAGGGCAAGCAGACCAGAAAGAGTTCAGGTGTGTCCATGAAATGTGACTGTGGGATCTAAATAAAATTGAGCTTTAGGCCAAAAGAATTTTCATAAAACTAACAACAGACCAAACCTGCTTCTGAGAACTCAGTGATTCCTTGTGATTCTCTATTGCTTTGGCTGCCAGGAAGCTCAGAGCTAAATGTAGTACTTAGCAGCAGTGACCCTCTTATCTCTTTTCTTCCCTTTGAATGACTGCTCATCCCTCTCCTCACTTAAAAGTTCCTGTGAGTTTTAATATTGGGGACTGTCTCAAGTTTGGGTGGGAGACAAGCAGCATATAAATTATGAATAAACCCATACAACAGCCTCAGGTCTTACAGTCATTGCTGTGTCTTAAGGCAGATGCATCATTTGGTCCCAGACCAAACATGACTTCACGTGGCAAGTGAGGAATTTGGGAGGAGGATGAGGATGGAGAGATGGGGAAGGAGGGGGATTAGAATGGAGAAATGGTGGGAGGAGGAGGATGAGGATAGAGAGATGCCTGGGGCCAGCTCCGAATGCCTGACGATGGGCGTGGTGTGGCCCAAGCCACATGGTGAAAGCTTACCCTGACTGCAAGGCTGAGGGGATACCTTGAGAGAGAGAGCTACTGATAAGAACTGAGGAGGACTTTGCAGGGGGTGGGTAGAGGGGCTAGAGAGAGGCTGGAGAGAGGAATATGACAGGGCCTGTGTCTACAGGGGTGGTGAGAGGCATCAGGGATGGCTCCCAGGGTGAAAGGAGAACAGAGCTCATCTGGGCCTGGCTCTGTCTCTCAGGCCCTGGGGAGTGGACAACGTGGTTCAACATCGACCACCCAGGCGGGAAAGGCGACTACGAGCGGCTGGATGCCATTCGCTTCTACTATGGGGATCGGGTGTGTGCCCGGCCCCTGAGGCTGGAGGCTCGGACCACTGACTGGACACCTGCAGGCAGCACTGGCCAGGTGGTCCATGGCAGTCCTCGTGAGGGCTTCTGGTGCCTCAACAGGGAGCAGCAGCCCGGCCAGAACTGCTCCAATTACACTGTGCGCTTCCTTTGCCCTCCAGGTGAGCCTGCACCCCCTACCCTACCTCCCACCAGCTCTGCTCAGGGGAGGCCAGAACCTGCCTCTGCCATGGGAACTCTGTCCATCACACACACGCACACACCTTGACTCACTAATGACCAAGTAGTGCCATTCGTGCCAGAACCTCCCTATAGTGTTCTGTGCTTATGGATATCCTTCTTCACCCACTTTATTGGGTTCGAGTGGCACCAGTGAAGACCATAGGCTGAGGCCAGACTGCTTGGGTTGAATCCCTAGCCTACCATATGAACTGTGCTCCTTGGACAGATTTTCTGAAGTTCTCATAGCCTCAGGTTTCTCACATGTCAAATAGGGGTCACAGTAACCCCCTAGGGTTTTCATGAGGATGAAATGAGATAAATAGTGTGGAGGATTGAACCCAGGCAAGAATTATTCAAGTGGTAGTCTCTCTTACTGTTCCTACAGTCCCAGACACTGTAGCTGTCCACGTTGCTCAACCTTTACAGCCAGCCTGTGAGGAGATTGTGTCCTGACAAGCTACATGAGGGTCAGAGAAGGCAGCGGCTCATGGTTTTACAGCCAATAAGGGTAGATCCTGGGTGCGAGCCATGTCTGTGCAGCAGAGTCCATGCTCTTTACATTCACCCACTCCCAGGATCATATAGACAGGAGACCAGATTGCTCCTTTTTTTTTGAGTTGGAGTCTCACTCCATCGCCCAGGCTGGAGTGCAGTGGCACGCTCACAGCCACCCCAGCATCGACCTGCTGGGCTCTGGCAATCCTTCCACCTCAGCCTTCCAAGTAGCTGGAACTATAGGTGCACGCTACCATAACCAGCTAATTCTTAAAATTTATTGTAGAGACAAGGTCTCACCAAGTTGCCCGAGCTGGTCTCGAACCTGCGGGCTCAGGCAATCCACTCACCTCAGTCACCCAAATTGCTGGAATTACAGGCCGAGCCACCAAGCCAGGCTCTGCTCCCTTCTTGAATGGGCACTCTCCCTTTGGTTTCCCCAGTCCAAGCAGCCTGATCCCGCAGGCCCAGGTGCCAGTGATGGTCATCTGGAGCAGGAGCTCAGGCTGGACTCCCAGGCAAGGGCTGAAGCCCCCATTCTTGCACACAAGCCTACAGCCAGAGGGGAGAAGGGTAGGCAGCAGGGGGCTCTATGTCCGAGCCACTGCAGGTCCCCGGCTCTTGCTACTCATGGTGCCCTAGGGCAGAAGCACATGACTGTTCCCACACTGGTGAAGAAGAAAGATGGCGCTATCCCTGCACATCCTAGGGTGGCATAATATGGAGGTGCGGGGCTCGGCCAACGTGCCCCTCTGTGGGCCACTCCCAGCCCATAAGGTGCCTTGGTGCAAATTAGAGACACCACTTCCTCAAGAGTCTTGACTTCCATTTGTTGGAAAAATCGTTGCAGTAAATATAAATATCAGTGACACCTGTGACATAAACGGAGGCCCGTCTCTCCTCACCAGGGAAGCCTCAGGGTCAGATTTTCTGACAGAGTGCCCTGGCGATGGAAGTCAGACTGCCTGCTGATCCCACATTGTAGGGTCCCTGCGCCAAGACACGGGACACATCTGGAGTCCTTGGTCTCCCTGGAGCAAGTGCTCAGCCGCCTGCGGCCACACGGGGGTCCAGACCCGCACACGCACCTGCCTGGCAGAGACGGTGTCACTGTGCACAGAGGCTACTGAGGAGGGCCAGCTCTGCTTGGGCCAGGCCTGTGCAGGTACCACCCTTCTTCCTGGCATTGGGCAGCTTGTGGTGGGCGAGGTGAAGCAGCTTGGGAAGAGGTGGAGGTTCAGCCTGAGACTGACAGATCCTGTCATTGACTCACTAAGTGTCACCGAAGCGTCTGTCACCTGCTCCAGTGGGGGATATATAGGATACTGTGGGAATGCTGGGCTGAGTTGATGATCACAGTTCAGAAGACTCCCAGACAGCTTCCTTGAGGAGCTGTCCTGGGCTAAGTCTTGAAGCAAGAATGGGAGTGAGTCCTGGACGCTGATGAGGAGGGTAATAGAGGCCAAGGAGGAGGGAAGTGGACGTGAGTCTACAGGCTGGGATGTGGCTGCAGGAGTGCTAGGATCTGCATAGGCCTTGCTGACATGGCCCCTTGTCCCGTAGCCTGTGACCTGACCTGCCCCATGGGCCAGGTGAATGCTGACTGTGACTCCTGCATGTGTCAGGACTTCCTGCTTCACGGGGTGGTCACCCTCCCGGGAGGTGGCCCAGCCTCGGGGGCCACTGTCTACCTGCTGACCAAGACGCCCAAGCTGCTGACCCAGACAGACAGGGGTGGCAGATTCCGAATCCCTGGCTTGTGCCCTGATGGCAAAAGCACGCTGAAGATCACCAAGACCAAGTTTGCCCCCATTGTACTCACAATGCCCAAGACTAGCCTGAAGGCAGCCACTGTCAATGCAGAATTTACAAGGGCAGGTAATGAAATCCTCGGGGCAGGGCTGGGGAGGAGGGCCAGGCTTTTAAATAAAGGGATTGCAAGGGCCCACATGGCCCTATATCATCTGCCCCATTATTCTGCTGCTCTCTTCTGTTACTACCCCTCACCAAGCCACAGTGAGCCGCTGGCTGTTCCCAAGTGCAAAGGCTTACTCTCACCTGAGGGCCTTTACACCGCCTGTGTGCTCCATTTAGTGTTCCTTCCCAGATCCCGAGGTGGCTTCCTCCCTGGTCACCTTTTCTAAAACAGTCAATAACAATAGAGCATGAGGTTGAAGGACATAGAGACAGAGGCTTATGGGGTTCAGTCAGAAGATTCTGCCAGTCAGAAGATTCTACTATTCAAAAGTCAGTTCTGTCCTAATGGCAGTGCTTAGGAATCTCGGCTGGTCCCATTTGTTCTCCACTGTCCCACCCAGATGCTGCGCGATGGGCCCTGGGAGCAGGTTCCAAGGTTGGGAGTGGAGGGGCAGACTCTACTCTGGACCATTAGAGATGGGGTAGGGGTAAAGCTATATCATTTTAACACCATCAGAGACCCTGAGGGGGCAAGGCTCTGTAGAACCTGTCACAAAACAAACCAAAACACTGCTTCTCATCTTGTGTCCCAGAAACTCCATATATTGTGATGAACCCTGAGACAAAGGCACGGAGAGCAGGAGAGAGCGTGTCCCTGTGCTGCAAGGCCACAGGGAAGCCCAGTCCAGACAAATACTTCTGGTGCGTATTCTGCCAGCCACCCTGCTCAATTGTCCCCTTGGAAACCACAGCTTTCTTGCATTGGGTCTAGACTTGTTCATAAGAATAACCCAGTGAGGCACAGAGACAGAGCCGGGATGTTGGGACTTGCTAGTAAGGTTAGGGCTGCCCAGACAGCCAGCAAGTCCTCATTGCACCCTAAAAGCTGGGATCTCCCAGATCATCTCTGGTGTTGGGGTCCTGACTCGCATATCTGCATGCCACAGAATAAGCTTCTTTACCTCTGCTTCCTCTACCAAGGCAAAGTCAGAATCTCTCATTTCTGTCACTCCCTTACCCTTCACAAACATTTTACTGTCACTCTCTATTGACCCTTTCAACAATCCTGTAAGGTCAGCTAGAGATCATTGCTGCCATTTTATAGAGCAGAAAGCTGCAGCTCAGGGAGGTGAGAGGGTCTGTCCGAACATCTCCAGTCAGGTCAGTGGTGGGGCTGGGACTCAGAACCACGTCCCTTGACTCCCAGGCCAATTGGTGAGCTGGGTCAAAGGTGATATTGGCCCCTGTGGGAACCTATCCACCATCTGCCTCCTTGGCTGCTTGTTCCTGGCACTGTCCTCAGGGACACCTGCCGTCCCTCTGCCCACTCAGACCCCCTTATCCCTTGCAGGTATCACAATGACTCATTGCTGGACCCCTCGCTCTACAAGCACGAGAGCAAGTTGGTGCTGAGGAACCTGCAGCGGGACCAGGCTGGGGAATACTTCTGCAAGGCACAGAGTGATGCTGGGGCTGTAAAGTCTCAGACTGCCCAGCTGATTGTCACAGGCAAGCTTGTCTGGGTCCCTGGGGGTCCTAGGGGTGTACCAGGCTGGCTAAGCACCTGAGGGACCATAGCTGGGCAGTCAAAGCACAGGCTTTTCTGCACTGTGCTTGGTGCTATGCCCTCTGGGACACAAAGACCTGATTCCTTTCATCACAGAGCCATGGCTTAAGGGTGAAGATAAGAAATGCAAATAAGAGACCATAAAGGTAGAAACATGCAGCTAAAATAGGAGATAGTGGGCCATGGACTCTAATAGGTGACAGACAGATAACTTCCAGGAGTGAGGGACAACAGATGGCTGCCTGAGAGAGCAGCTTTCCAGCTGGGGCCTTGACTGCCTGTTGCATGACCTACTGAATTTTAGGTCTTACCCCTGGGAAATCTGATTTAATTGTTCTGAGATGTGTCCCAGACTGGTATAGTTTAAAAGCTCCCCAGGTGATTATAATTTGCAGCCAAGGTTGAGAACCCCTGATCTTAAAGAATTGGCAGGGACTATGTCTGGAGTGGGGCGTTCTAGATTGAGGGATAGCGTGGCAAAGGCACAGAAGTGGGGAGCCGAGGGGGCTTTACAAGAAAGGTCACCTAGAGCTGCTTCAAGAAGAGAACTGCAGGGGGAGCTATTGGAGGCCAATGACCAGTCTGGAACCTGTCCTTGAAAAATGAGGGGGAAGGAACACAGCTTAGTAATGGGCCTAAACAAAACAAAACAAAAGGCAGAGGAAGAGAGAATTTATTGGAAGGATCCTGGAAACTTTTATAGACTCCAAGAGAGTTGAGTAACAGACCTCAGGACAGAGGACACAGGGCACTCTGAACCTCAGCAAAGCAGATGTGGAGCCCTCAGCAGTGGGTTCTGACCCATCCCACCCATGCTGCCTATTACAGTTTTGTTTAATACTGCTCTATTAATTTATAAATAATAACCACCTATACTTTCTAAATTTATATGCACATGGTCCTAACTATAGCATAAAGGAGAAAGAAAAATAATTTTAATACAAAATAGTATGTATTTCAGTATCTAAATACTTTGGCACAGTGACACAAGAAAACAAACCAGGAGGTCAGACACTTACTCTTAGATCCAGAGTCACCATAAATGTGACAGCTACAAATGCTGATGGGTACAAAGGTATCATTTTGGCATTTGCAGTCCTTAGGTAATGTTGCAGGGACATGATTTTCCTGGGATGAGGAAGAGTTCTTGGTATTGTTCTACACTAAATAAAGAACAATCTTAGCTCAATTTATATGGTAGTTGCATTCTTGAAAAATTCAGTGTATGGTTAAAGCTACATAAAAATACTAGGCTCTAATCCTTTTAAACAAGTTTTCCACCTACATGAATGTCTGGTGGGATATGTGAAAGACAGGATGCAGAAAAATACTTTATGCGGAACAGTGCCAGGCACTGCAGGACATAGAACATCAAGGATCCTGTCCATAATATACCAGTAGCCCCCCAATTTTGGTAATAACTCCCTCACCAATTTTCAAGACCCCCCCCGGGAGACAAACTATGATTTTAGTGGTGTCAGCAACCAACTCTGTCTCCCTGTATACAAAATGGGACTAGTGATAGCTCTTCCACCTTCCTCAGAGAATTCTGTGAGAATTAGGGTCGTGAACTTACAAATCCTTTGGAAGCCACAGAACACTGTGGAGAGGTGAGGCTGAGGTACCTTTGTGTAGGATGTAAACTTACATCCTAGTTTCCACACCCCTTCCCTCCACAGCACCTGATGAGACTCCTTGCAACCCAACCCCCGAGAGCTTCCTTATACGATTGCCCCACGACTGCTTCCAGAATGCCACCAACTCCTTCTACTATGATGTGGGCCGCTGCCCTGTCAAGACCTGTGCAGGGCAACAGGATAAAGGGATCCGGTGCCGGGATGCTGTGGAAAACTGCTGCGGCATCTCCAAAACAGAGGAGCAGGAGATCCAGTGCAGTGGCTACACGCTGCCCACCAAGGTGGCCACGGAGTGCAGCTGCCAGCGCTGCACAGAAACCCGGAGCATTGTGCGGGGCCGTGTCAGTGCCGCTGACAATGGAGAACCCCTGCGCTTTGGTCATGTGTACATGGGGGGCAGCCGAGTGAGCATGACTGGCTACAAGGGCACGTTCACCCTCCACATCCCCCACGACACGGAGAGGCTGGTGCTCACTTTTGTGGACAGGCTGCAGAAGTTTGTCAATACCACCAAAGTGCTGCCCTTCAACAAGAAGGGGAGTGCCGTATTCCACGAAGTCAAGATGCTACGACGTAAGGAGCCCATCACTCTGGAGGCCATGGAGACCAACATTATCCCCTTGGGGGAAGTGGCTGGCGAAGACCCTATGGCTGAACTGGAGATACCATCCAAGAGCTTCTACAGGCAGAATGGGGAGCCCTACACAGGAAAAGTGAAAGCCAGCGTGACCTTCCTGGATCCCCGGAATATTTCTACAGCCACGGCTGCCCAGAGCGACTTAAACTTCATCAACGATGAGGGGGACACCTTCCCCCTTCGGACATATGGCATGTTCTCTGTGGACTTCACAGATGAGGTCACCTCAGAGCCACTAAATGCTGGCAAGGTGAAAGTCCACCTCGACTCCACCCAGGTCAAGATGCCAGAGCATGTACCCACAATGAAGCTCTGGTCACTTAACCCAGACACAGGGCTGTGGGAGGAGGAGGGTGATTTCAAATTTGAAAGCCGAAGGAGGAACAAAAGAGAAGAGAGAACCTTTCTGGTGGGCAACATGGAGATCCGTGAGAGGAGGCTCTTCAACCTGGATGTCCCTGAAAGCAGGAGGTGCTTTATCAAGGTGAGGGCCTACCGGAGTGAGAGGTTCTTGCCCAGTGAGCAGATCCAGGGGGTTGTGGTCTCTGTGATCAACCTGGAGCCCAGAACTGGCTTCTCCTCCAACCCTAGGGCCTGGGGCCGCTTTGACAGTGTCATTACGGGCCCCAATGGGGCCTGCGTGCCAGCCTTCTGTGATGATCAGTCCCCTGATGCTTACTCTGCCTACGTCTTGGCAAGCCTGGCTGGGGAGGAACTACAAGCGGTAGAGTCTTCTCCTAAATTCAACCCAAATGCAATTGGTGTTCCTCAGCCCTACCTCAACAAGCTCAAGTACCGTCGAACAGATCATGAGGATTCACGGGTTAAGAAGACTGCTTTCCAGATCAGCATGGCCAAGCCAAGGCCCAACTCGGCTGAGGAGAGCAACGGGCCTGTCTACACTTTTGAGAACCTCCGGGCATGTGAAGAGGCCCCACCCAGTGCGGCCCACTTTCGGTTCTACCAGATTGAGGGGGATCGATATGACTACAACACGGTCCTCTTCAATGAGGATGACCCCATGAGCTGGACAGAGGACTACCTGGCATGGTGGCCTAAGCCAATGGAGTTCAGGGCCTGCTACATCAAGGTGCGGATCATGGGCCCACAGGAGGTGAATGTGCGATCCCGCAACATGGGGGGCACCCACCGGCAGACAGTGGGAAAGCTGTATGGAATCCGGGATGTAAGGAGCACTCGGGATAGGGAACAGCCCAACGTCTCATCTGCCTGTCTGGAGTTCAAGTGTAGTGGGATGCTCTATGACCAGGACCGTGTGGACCGCACACTGGTGAAGGTCATCCCTCAGGGCAGCTGCCGTCGGGCTAGCGTGAACCCCATGCTGCATGAGTACCTGGTCAACCACCTGCCCCTGGTAGTCAACAACGACACCAGTGAATACACCATGCTGGCGCCCCTGGACCCACTGGGCCACAACTATGGTATCTACACTGTCACTGATCAGGACCCTCGTACAGCCAAAGAGATCGCTCTGGGCCGGTGCTTTGACGGCACATCCGACGGCTCCTCCAGGATCATGAAGAGTGACGTGGGAGTTGCCCTCACCTTTAACTGTGTGGAGATGCAGGTGGGCCGCCAGAGCGCTTTCCAGTACCTCCGAAGCACCCCAGCCCGGCCCCCTGCAGCACGTACTGCCCAAGGAAGAGTGCCCCCAAGGAGGCAGCAGCGGGCGAGCAGGGCTGGCCAGCGCTGGCGTGGAGGTGTGGCCTCTCTGAGATTTCCTGGAGTTGCTCAACAGCCTCTGAGCAACTAAGTCTTGTGGTACTTCACACTCTTTCCCCCCACCTCATGTGACAGCCATTGTGAGACTGACGCACACACTGTCACTCGGTTAATTTAAGCACATCTGTTTTGGTGCAATTTGCTTGTTTGCTTTTTCATGCCTTTACTTGCTGTGTTTGTCCCATGATACTGATTGATATGTGGCTCTCCATTAAAAGGAACACAAGAAACTGGCTGCTGGTAAAACTGTAGCTTCAACTGTTCTTCATTTAATGCCATTAATACAAACATACTTCCTTTTCTTTTTGCATGGTTTTGCCCACCTCTAAAATAATGATAATTTGATGCTGAAGATCTAATAACTGATATAAAGCATATTTCTTGGTCTTGCTCCACAGGACGTAAACAAGGCCCTGATCATACACACAAACGATGGTGAAATAAAGAAATAAAATAAACATTTTTACTTGAAATATAAATAACTTTCTTGGCTGAATTTAGATTCTAGTGCCTAATCAAAGTTGAGCTATTAAATATAGGGCAATCACAGTTCCTCTACCAAGTCTGGAAAGCACCTCTACTGCTATCCACAGTTATGCTAGGTTGCTCACTGTACTCATGTGTTTACATTTGCTTGTTCTCTGACTGGAAACCCAGCGCTTCCCAGGGCAGATGTCAATAAATACACATTCTGTACTTTGATTCTGAGGCCACTGTCCTGTCTCAACCACTAAAGTAAACCAGCTGCTCAGAGAGGCGCAGAGGACTCTAGAAAGCAGTCTCAGGTGTTGTGAGTCCCAGACCAGGACAGGGCAACGAGGCACACACTCCAGCAGCCACATTTATCCTCATGGATCATATTTTCCATTTGCAGAGAAGAGCAGAGATTCCTGGTGTTGTGAGCTTATTCTGGGTTCCCAAGCAAGACTAAAAACATATCCCGATCTTTTTATTTCTCTCCAATACTGTGGAGCTTATACAATGGTTTGGCCTGGGGTCCGGCAGGCTGGCCAAATGATCCTTTGCTCTCCTCTCAGCCTGTCGCCTTCTCCAGCTGGGCTGGCTGACCTCCCTCAGAAATGATGGGCTTTTTCTTTTTCCTTTTTTTTTTTAAAGCTCTTCTAAAGATGTTCAGCTTTTCCAGACACCCGATCTCTGTTGTGTGTTACAGCCCCGTCCCTGGGGTAAAACAACTGGTCCAGATGACAGGGTTTTGTTTTTGGAAGAGGTATTTGATTTAAAATAGTAAATTGAAGGCCAGTGGGTAGTGCCAGCACAATCTCAGAGGCATCAACAGTCAGGACAGTGGGAGGTGGGGCTGGGTAAGGTGCACTCCCTGCCCTGTCCTACCCACTCCAGAGGCCATCAGGAAAGAGGTCGAGGGGGTTGGTGGGGAAAGGGTACTGTTTACACTTAGGAAAGAAAGCTTTCCCTGACCCCTCGCCAGCTGAGTGCAGCTCTGGCATGGGCTGGATGTGTGCTGCCTGGCTCCTGGGAGTTCAGTGTATGATCAATCAGAAATGTCTCTGCCTAAGCACCCAATCCCTATGACCACAGAGAGCATGCACATATGTAGGACCCAGGCCTAGTGGCCCCGTGGTTACAACTTTACCCACTTCCAGACTTTGCTTCTGCCCTGGTCTCTCACTGATGCCCTGCTAAGGGGTCAGTGCGCAGCTATCCTGATGCCCCACTGTCACGAGACAGTGCACGCTGTTTCAACTTGGTCACCCGTTCCATAAAACTCCCAGGGAGGAGTTCCCTTGTTGTTTTCAGTTGAGGGTCTGAATTAATGGACTCCGCAGGCAGTAGCTGGTACCTGGCTCTTCACTCACCATTTATTGAGTGACCACTTGATGCCAGGCCATGTATAGAGATAGACAGGCTTTTATGAGATTGTTTAAAATATATATGTGGTGGCATCCAACTTGAAGGGGTAGTCAGAGGAGGCTTCTTAGAGGAGGTGACACATAATTTGACTGAATGATAGCTAGGAGCTAACTTGCTGATGTTGCAGCTGTCAGGAACAAGGGCACAAGCAGAAACAGCTGTGCAAAACCAGAGGCGGAAGCTTGGCAGGGCGGGTAGGCAGGCAGATGCCGCTCTGTCAAACAAGGAAACACTGTTGAGCTGAGCTCATGAGACTTAATTCCTTTTTTTCCCCCAACATGATTCATAGATTTACAAGATGTGCTCCTTGCTAGCTGTATGTCTTTCCCCTGGACCTCTATTTCCTCACCCATAAATGAAGGAATTGGTCTAGATCAGGACCTAGGCCATCTCTAAAGTCCTTTGTGCTATCTTCATTGAGGCTAAGCTCAGTTCTCAGGATGTTTTTGCTTTGCCAAACCACTGCTGATCTGGCAGTTATTCCCCTAGGTGGAGACTGCACACTGGATGGGCCAAGCATTCATTTCAGAATGCCCTAGGATTTCCAACTCAGCTTGCTCTATACCGGTTATTGAGTTACTGAACTACTGTACATCCAGCTCCTCAGTGTGCCTTGCATGAGGACAGAAACTGGATGGCAGGGAGGAGGGCCACAGGCAGGAAGGTAGAGGGGCCAACCAGGCGCTGCCTCTGCTTATAAGCTCAAGTTCTGAGAGCACCAGCAGCTAGGGTGATAGAGAAAAATGTCACCAAGATGTCCAGACAAGAACAGAGTCTTGAAAGATTGAGAGGACTTAAGCAAAATTGGAGACAGTGCAGTGATGGGTGGGGTTTCAGGCAAAGGGACTGGCTAGAGCCAAAGTGTAGAAGTGGGACTCCACACTGGAAGTCTTTTGATTACAAGTAACAGAGGTGTCAGGTAACCTGAGGAAGAAATGAAACCAGAAACTGCAAAACCATTACTCTCCCTGGTTTTGATTCTCTTAATCTCTCTCACATTTAGTGGGCTCTGTTCTCTCAGTCTCTAACTCAAGCTTGCTCTACACATTCTATATCTCAGACTGTCTCTCTAACTCTGCTCTTTCTAGGTCCCTCTCTCTGGTCAGTCTATTCGCAGTCTCTCCCTCTCACTGGGAGGTCTCTCTTCTCTGCTAGAACCGCTGGTTTCTCCTGTAGATCAGCTGTCTCTGTTCTTCTGGGCTCACAGAATACAGTGGCCACCCTACCTACATCTTCTCAAGTCAATGGAGGCTGACTTTGATTGTCCCAGTTTGAATTGCGGATCCATCTCTAGTCCAATCAACTGTAGCCATGGCAGGGGTGGAGCATAAAGGGTAGCCCTGTTATCCTCCCCTCGTTGCCAGGGCAGTGGAGGGGAACGCAATTCTGAGAGAAAGGGCGTCTGTGTAGTTGGGGAGACATATCAAAGGTTCGGGGGACAGTGAGCACACCACTATGGGGTCACTGAAAGCTCTGGGTTTTTCATTTCCAAAAAGGAAGGGATTTAGATATATCAAATGAGATCTGTGTGATAACTGTTCTTTGAAAGATGTTAAGTCTTGTTTCATGACTTGGTCAGTTTTTATAGTTTGTATGATTCAAAAAAACATATAAAATATTTAGAGAATTAAAAATATGATATAATAATATCTTTAATCACTGGGTGCAGTGCTCTATACAGGACCATCAACACAAGCTTAATTGTTCTGTTCAGTAAATAAGTGTATTGAAATCTTCCACTAGATGGTGCATATGGCAATTTCCCCCTGTGATTGCTCAATTTGGGTTTTATACATTTCAAGGCCCTTTAAAAAAAAATTTTTAATTTTGAGTTGGAGTCTCACTCTGTTACCCAGGCTGGAGTGCAGTGGCACGCTCATGGCCACCACAGCCTCAACCTGCTGAGCTCAGGTGATCCTTCCCCTTCAGCCTTCCAAGTAGCTGGAACTACAGGCGTGTGCCACCACACCCAGCTGATTTTTCTTGATTTATTGTAGAGATGAGGTCTTACCAAGTTGATCAGGCTGGTCTTGAACCCCTGGGCTCAGGCAATCCTCTCACCTCAGCCTCCCACAGTGCTGGGATTATAGGTGTGAGCCACCACGCCCGGCATTGAAGCTATTTTAGTGGGTGTATATTAAGCATTGAATTTTCATGCCTTCTTGTGAGTAGAATCTTTTATGTTATTTGTTACTATAATACTTTTTATCTTACAATTTTTTCTTATTACATAGCTCCCAACTTTCTTTTGGTTAGTGTTTATATATATTGATCACAGATATCTTTGAATTTGTTTTTACCACCTTTTTAAAAATTTTTTAGTCAGAGTCTCACTCGGTCACCCAGGCTGGAGTGCAGTAGCACGCTCATGGCCACTGCAGCCTCAACCTGCTGGGCTCAGGTGATCCTCCTACTTCAGCCTTCCAAGTAGCTGGGACTACTGGTGTACACCACCACGCCTGACTAATTTTTTGATTTGTTGTAGAGATGAGGTCTCGCCAAGTTTCCTGGGCTGGTCTTGAACCCATGGGCTCAGGCAGTCCTCTCATCTTGGCCTCCCAAAGTGCTGGGATTATAGGCGTGAGCCACTGTGCCCGGCTGTATTTTTTATCACTTTTTCTTCTTTCTTGTCAGTGTTTGGATTCAGTAATTTTTTTTTATTCCAGTGTTCTTCCTATTGATCTGCAAGTTTTACACTTTTTCTATTTTGTTCCTTTTCATGCAAATGAAATCATACAATATGTGGTCTTTTATGTCTGGCTTCTTTCACTTAGCATGTTTTCAAGGTTCATCCATGTAGCATGTGTCAGTATGCCTTTTTTTTTTTTTTTGAGTTGGAGTCTCACTCTGTTTCCCAGGCTGGAGTGCAGTGGCACACTTACGGCCACCCCAGCGTCAACCTGCTGGGCTCTGGCAATCCTTCCACCCCAGCCTTCTAAGTAGCCAGAACTACAGGTGCGCACTACTGCGACTGGCTAATTTTAAAAATTTATGTATTGTAGAGATGAGATCTTGCCAAGTTGCCTGGACTGGCTCAAACCCACGGGCTCAGGCAATCCACTCGCCTTGGTCTTCCAAAGTGCTGGGATTACAGGCTGAGCCACCGAGCCCGGCCTCCATTTGCTTTTATAGCCAAATAATATTCCATTGTTTGAATATACCACATTTAATCTATTAATCAGTTGGTAAACATTTAAGTTGTGTCCACTTTTTGCCTACTATGAAAAATGTATGAACATGTTTTCAATTCTCTTAGATATATACCTAGGAGTGGAATTTCTGGGTCATGTGGTAATTATGTTTATTAACTTTTGAGGAACTGCCAAATTGTTTTCCACAGCAGCTGCACCATTTTATATTCCCATCAACAAGGTAAGAGGGTTCTAATTTCTCCACATCCTTGCCAACACTTGGTATTTTCTGCTTTTTTAAAATTACAGCCATCCTAGTGATTTGGAGTGGTATGTCATTGTGGTTTTGATTTGTATTTCCCTAATGGTTAGTAATGTTAAATAGGTTTTTCTTTTCTTTTTGAGTCAGGATCTCACTCTGTCACCCAGGCTGGAGTGCAGCATCACCATGGCTCATTGCAACCTCTACCTCCCAGCCTCAGGCGATCCTTCCACCTCAGCCTCCTGAGTAGCTGGTGACTACAGATGAGCACCACGGGGCCCAGCTAATTTTTTAATTTTTTATAGAGACAAGGTCTTGCTGTGTTACCTAGGCTGGTCTTGAACTTATGGACTCAAGCAATCCTCCCACCTCAACCTCCAAAGTGCTGGGATTACAGGTGGGAGCCACTGTGCCAGGCCTGAGCATCTTTTCATGTGCTAATTGTTCACTGACTATGTATCTTCTTTGGAGAAATATCAATTCAAATCCTTTGCCCATTTTTTTTTTTTTTTGGTCAGAGTCTCACTCTGTCACTCTGGCTGGAGTGTAGTGGCACGCTCATGGCCACCACAGCCTTGACCTGCTGGACTCAGGTGATCCTTCTGCCTCAGCTTTCCAAGTAGCTGGAACCATAGGCATATGCCACCATGCCCAGCTGATTTTTTTGATTTATTGTAGAGATGAGGTCTCACCATGTTGCTCAGGCTGGTCTTGAATCACCAGTCTCAGGTAATCCTCTTGCCTCTGCCTCCCTAAATGCTGGGATTACAGGCATGAGCCACCGCACCTGGCTCCTTTGCCCATTTAAAAAATTGGTTTGTCTAGGCTGGGCGTGGTGGTTCACTTTTTTTTTTTGAGTTGGAGTCTCACTCTGTCATCCAGACTAGAGTGCAGTGGCCACTCCCGGCCACCACAGCCTTGACCTGCTGGACTCCGGCAATCCTTCTGCCTCAGCCTTCCAAGTAGCTGGAACTACAGGCATGCGCTATTATACCCAGCTAATTTTTTGATTTTATTGTAGAGATGGGGTCTCGCCAAGTTGCCCAGGCGGGTCTCGAACCCGCAGGCTCAGGCAGTCCACTCACCTCAGCCTCCCAAAGCATGGGATTACAGGCTGAGCCACTGAGCCCAGCGGTGGTTCACTTTTGAAGCACAAGAATTTTTAGTTGTATTGAAGTCTATTTAAAAATTTTTATTTATTTATTTTAAAAATTTCTTATTTTAAGGATGTGGGATACAATTCAGGGTTAGGTATACAGATATTCATTAAGCAGGTACCCTTGTTGATGAGGTGTGCCCCCCACCCCCGCAGCTTCTCACTATTGCCAATCCTTTTCTTATAGTATTATAATTGTTTAAGGTCCGTTTATGAGTAAGAACATGTGATATGTTTCTGTGACAGATCACTCAGTATTATAGACTCTAAGTCCATCCAAGTTGCTGTGTTCATAATCTTGTCCTTCTTTATGGCAGTGTAATATTCCATCATGTATATGTACCACATTTTAAAAATCCAGTCCTCTTTTGACAGGCAGCACAGTTGGTTCCATGTTTTTGATATTGTGAACAATGCTGCAATAAACATACGTGTGCAAGTATCTTTTTCAAGGGTGATTTGAGTTCCTCCGGGTATATTCCCAGTAGGGAGACTGTGGGGTTGAATGGAAGGTCAATTTTTAGACTTTTAGAAATCACCAAACTGTTTTTGAGTAGAAATATAAAAGTATATATTATATCTTTTTAAAAACAGAGATAACATAATTCAATCTTTTCTTGATATACTAGGAACACAATTATAAATGCCAATATTATGGTGGTATAATAAAACGGTGACCAGGGATGCTACGATATATGAGAAATTTTACCTGATAACAAATAACTCCAAACTATATATACCCTTCTTGTTGAACTCATGCATCTGTTCTTCTGTTTCTACTTTTCTAGTCAGGCTCTTAGAGAGCCATTTGGATGTGGTTAATATGTCTGTGTCTAGCACCACTCCCCCTTTCTAATTTATTCACTTGTGGAATGGAAATCCATATGACCAAATTGTACTCAAAATGAGTAAAGAGGTGTTAGTAAAGTACATAAACTTTGAGTGACAGCTTTGTAGTATCTATTTTGGTGGCTCAGAAGTCTTTTTTCCTTACTTCCTCATGACTGGCTGATTAACCCACAGGTGCTGCCTGCATACATAGACCACTGGCTGTTGTCTAAGTAAATATTGCTTGTTAAATAATAAATGATTACAATTGTGACTGAAGCAAATATCACTTTTATTATCTAATATTATGGTTAACAAGACCGGGCGTAGTGGAGAGTGCCTATAACCCCGAGGTGGGAGGACTGCTTGAGTCCAGGAGTTACAAATAAGCTTGGGCAACACGGTGAGATCTCGTCTCTACAAAAATTCTCTCTCTCTCTCTCTCATACACACACACACACACACACACACACACACTAGCCAGGTGTTATGATGCACGTCTGTAGTCCCAGCTACTTGGGAGGCTGATGTGGAAGGATTGCCTGCCCAGAAGGTCGAGGCTGCAGTGAACTGTGATCCTGCCACTGCTCTCCAGCCTGGGTGACACTGAGAGCCCAACTTAATTAATAATAATAATAATAATAATAATAATAATGCAAGTGAATTGCAAATCAAAAAGGGTTTATAAACCAAGCATCTGTACTCTCTGTCTTTCATCTCTTAAGCCTTTCATTTCAAATCCAGCAAGTTCCTCACAATGCTAAAGAGTAATGGAGTAGGGTAAGATCTTCAACATGATGGCTAAGAAGCATGGCCAAAACAAGGCATTTTTTAAGGCATAAAGAGAGAGCCATAAAGCACACCACTGTGCAGGAAAAAAAGATTTTTACTATTTAGTAAGCATATGCTTACTAAAGTGAGTGCCCAAGAATCATTTACTTCTCACATTAACCCTAGGAAGTCAAGAGCAACCCAATTTATAGTTAAAAAGCCAGGTTTATGGAGCCAAGCAACCTGTCAGAAGTCACACAGCTGGTAGGTGACCCGGCTGGATTCATGGCACACCAATACTTCTACTCCTGACACCGATGACATTCTTAGAATATAGGAACACTTGTTCTTGGCACTGCCTTCAAGATTTGACACACCAGAAGTCCCACCAGATTACCTTCCTCCAGGATCCAGAGGGAAGCCACGGTGAGTTGGCGCCATCTGCTGACCATTGCCCTGAACATCAGGATGAATGACAAGGGCTGGGGGAGGGGGTGGAGGGTGAGGAGGGGAGGACATGACTCACTCATGCCAGCAGAGGTCACCTCCAGCCCCCAAGGACAGCCCCAAGAAGAAGATGAACACTTTCCTGGAGTTCCTTTGGCTAAAGTATTTTCTTACAAACCAGACACGGTGGCACACGCCTGTAATCCCAACACTATGGGAGGCCAAGGTGGGAGAATGGCTTGAGACCAGGAGTTCAGGAACAGTCTGGGCAACATCATGAGACCTCGTATCTACAAAAAATTAAAAAAAAAACTAGTTGGGCATGGTGGCACATGCCTGTAATCTCAGCTACTTGGGAGGCTAAGGTAGAAGCATCATTTGCACCCAGAAGGTTGAGGTTGAGGTGAGCAGGGATCACATCTCTGCACTCCAGCCTGGGAGACAGAGTGAGAACCCAACTCACACACATACACAAAGTGTTTTTATAGCAACTCACAATGCTGAGAGGTATACCAAGAAAAAAAAGAGCTTTATATACAGCTATGTAGTTCACAAAAGATAAATAACTCAAGAAAAGGAGTCAGTTCCTCAAGAAAAGCTATTTGAGCTAAAAAATAATTGGATTTGACTTTATTTAAGCATCATTAACTTGTCAGAACAGAGCTGAAAGTGGGTGTGTTGTGGAAGAGCTGATATGAACACAGGTATTTGCCAGCACTTTCCTAACAGACAACCCATTTTATCACAGGGAAAATCTCAAATGGTTGTGCTTCTGAACTCAGAACTTGAGAGGATGTCCCATAGGAACCTGACCAGAGGTTATCTATGCAGCGCCAAGTGGCAGAGAAGTCCTTGCAGGCCTCTGGAGTTCCACTATCTAGCCAGACTCCAAGCTCTGCTCCATCTCATGGCTACCTGGCCACACTCTAGAGCAAGCATACTGTCCCAACCTGTGGATTTCAGATCAGGGAACATACACTTGTAAAATGAAACATGCTCTTTTGTCAACTAGCCAAGTGGCTCCTAGAGAATGATCCTTAACATTTGAACCATTTCCAACACAGATGTTATATCATTTAAACTTGACACTTATCTGTGCTCAAACACCATTTGGAAAGTCTTGGTACATCCCTACAGTACGTGTTCTCCAGTTTGAATACCACTACAAGGTTCATAACACTGAACAGTCTAGCACAAAACGCTTGTTGGGTGCTGATTCTAATAGTCTTGGTAAATTCTGACCCGCAGAGCACAGTTTTAGGGGGATGTATTAAAACTACCAAATGCATGTTACCTGTGTGATGAAACTATCATTGGCATGATGCCAAAGCCACGAGCCTTGTCCACACTGCTGAGGAAAAGGTAGACTAAGCTGTGCACAGCTCCCTCTGAATGCACTTTTCCAGGACAAAGTCTAGAATCTGCTAATCAGGCAACCCCTGGGAATTCCTTCTGGGACACTCATCAGTTGGATTAATCATTGAATAAGCTTTTAGAAAGTATGTTGATTAACACTTACCTCTTTATTGATTGTAATATGCTGTGCTTACATGTAGGCTTTTATGAAGACACCACCTCAGGTTTCTGTCAAGCAAAGGAATTGTTGAAAGGTAAGTACTTAGTCAAGTATTTACCAAATTGCTATGGATTCAGCCCACACATATAATGAAGTACCTGCCTTCTGAGAGCCCAACTTAATTAATAATAATAATAA
>CAUYQG010005634.1:0-16021 GCA_963574415.1 Tarsius wallacei
GGGCAGTGCGGAGGGGGCGCTGGGGACGTGGGGCTGAATTCAGGGCCAGTCAAGGCGGTGCCTCTAGTGGCGTCTCCAAGCGGACACCCGGTAGAGCTGGAAATAAGGGACTGGGGCTTGGGGCTCTGGGCAGACTGCAGAGGTGGATGTTGGAGGGCACGGCGTGGAGATGGAGGGCGGCTGCAAGAGAGAGCGCCCGCGTTTAGAGGCGGGGCGGCAGGAGAGTGGCAGCCGCAAAAAGAGCTGACCGTTGCCCCAGCTGAGCTACCTCCTTTGATGCTCACAGGGACTCTGACCCAGGTGCTGGGAGCCCCGTGTTATGTTGGGCGAGCCTGAGCCAGAGAGGTGAAGTTGGGCTGTGGTCACGTAGGGAGTGGAGCCCACAGATAGGCCTTGAGACTCCACGTCCAGTGCTCTTTCCCAAAGGTAGGTTGCCAACCTTGCAGGCCTGTGGGTGCTGTGGGGACCTGCCCACCCCTGCTGGAGAGCCCCAGGGAGAGCCTGGCTGTGTGTAGGAGGCAGGGGCAGCTGGGATTCCCGTAGACTTCTCACATAGGGGCTGGAGCAGAAGGCAGTTCTGGAAGGAAAGTCACTGGAGCGAGGAAGGAACTGGCCTTACCCTGTCCCTGAACTTGCTTTATATGAGCCTCTAGTCCCCAGTCAAGGAGGGATTCCTTATGAGCAAGTCATGGGGCAGTCCCTTCTAGGACTGGGGGCAGGGGAGTTAGGGAGGCGGGGTGGGGTGGAGTGTGGGGTGGGGGAGGAAAGGTAGTAAACAGAGGCGGGAGGGGGGGGAAGGTTGTCCTTCCACAGTGACCACTCACTCGTTTGAACATGGGCTCTCTGAACCCTCGAGCCACAGACCCTTCTCTTGGTGACCACTCGAAGGGCAGGCTCCTTGAGGACAGTGGTGACAGAGGACACTGGAACTGGGTTGTGGAGGTGGCCTCTTCTCCCTCCCTCCCTCCCTTTCCCCTCCTTCCCTTTCCTCCTCCCTCCTACCTCCCTCCCTCTGTTCTTTCCTTCCTTTCCTCCTCATAATTATATCCTACAAATAACAGCAGCTTTGCCCACTGACACTTAAGACATACCCAGCTCTGTTCTAAGTTCCTTATGCTGATTAGCTCACCTAATCCTCACCACAATGGAAATACTGCTATTGTTCCCACACTCCAGATGGGGAAATAGAGGGACCTGCAGGTCTGCTGGTTTCAAAAGGTCGCATAGCTCACATGCATTTGAGCTGAGGCCACCCGGGTCTGCAGCCAACACCCCACTGCCTCCCTCCACTCACGACTTTCTGTGTACCGGGCACTGGGGACCGATTGGATGCCTTTCTGCCAGGTGGGGCTCTTTTCTAGTGGAGGAGAGGGACCATAAACACACAGACTGATTGACCACCCACTCTGGTGAGTGCTCAAGAGAAGCAGCTTGGGGCAAAATAGGATGTTGGGGAAGGGTCCTGATTTGTCTAAGGAGAGGAGAGGTGCTGGGGTCCGAAGGATCAGTAGAGCTTAACTAGGCAAAGAAGGGTGAGAAAACTTTCCAGATAGAGGAAACAGTGTGGGCAAAACACTGGGATGTAATGGCCCCTTTGAGGACAAGATCATAGTGGCTGGAGGGTGGTGGGAGACACTGCCGGAGAGTTGGGTCTCCTAGGCTGGGGGCATGATGGTCCAGGGCCAGCAGTTGCTAAGGACCCCCTGGGAACAAAGGCCTTCTCCACGATGACCAGCCCAACTCCAGCTTCCCTTCTGGTGGGGCAGCAGGGTGACCCAGGTTGGAGGGGCCAAACCAGGCCTGGCAGAAGCCTCCCCTGCCAGCGGCAGGGTCACAGATAGAGGTGCTGGAGCTGTCCCCTCCCACTGCAGGGCAGGAGCTCTTGGGACAGAGTCCGCACCTGGATTGTGGCCCATTGCTCAGCCCTTGCCCACTTTGGTCAGCAAAAAGGACTGGGATTCCTGTCGTCATTCAAGAGAGCTGGTGCTGATCCTAGGAGGTATGGGCCCATAGCTGGGTCCCTCATGATCAGGATGGTAGTGGATTCTGGAGGCTAGCCATCCCGGGTCAGAGCTGTGTTATCTCCAGCAAGGGATGTAGTCCCCTGAGCTTTGTACTGGGATCCACAGCCCCTCGTAGAATTGCCTCTGAGGGTCGGTGTGAGGGCAGCTGGTGACCATATATTGAAGTGACAGCCAGGATGCCTTCAGCTGAAACTAACAGAAACCTCAACTCAACTGGTTTAAACTGCAAGGAAAATGTGTTGCCTCACATGTAAGAAGTCCAGGGAGAGGAGAACTCGGGCTGACACGCAGGTCGGTCATGGCATTGAGTGTCAGGTTTCCTCCATCCCTCTGCTCAGTGAGTCACAAGAAGCCACCAGTTCCACACCCCATCCTGGCATAACCACATCTCCTAGAATAAGCACTGCTTGGATCTCTCCAGGGGTGTGCCAATCAGCAAGGATCCTCCCAGAGGCCTCCCTCTGGATCTCCTACCCAGCCCCAAGCTGGTCCCCAGCAGGGGAACTGGATCACCAGGATGACTGGGACCAATTAGACCTACTCCTAAGTCAAGTGGGGAAGCAATGGTGTTGCAGGAAATAAGGGGGCGGGAATGGCTGCTGGTTGGGCAGCAGGTGTCGACTGCCTGAGCTTTCAAAATGGGCACCCATGCCCAGGAAATCTCTCATGGTCCTCACTCACCTGAATGCTGGTATGGACAGGGGATGAACAATGGGAAGAAAGAATAAGAACAATAACTACATCACTTAGCTCATGCTGGGTACAGTGCCAAGGTACTTTCTATGCCTAGTTTTTTGTGCTTTTTTTTTGAGTTGGGATCTCACTCTGCCATGCAGTGGCAAATCACGACAATAATGCTCATGGCAGCCTCAACCTCCTGGGTTCAGGCAATCCTTCCACCTCAGCCTCCCGAGTAGCTGGGGTTACAGGCGTGTGCAACCACACCCAGCTAGTTAAAAAAAATTTTTTTTTGTAGAGACAAAGTTTCACTATGTTGCCCAGGCTGGTCTTGAACTCCTGGGCTCAAGCAATACACCAGCCTCAGCCTCCCAAAGTGCTGGAATTACAGGTGTGAGCCACCGTGCCTGGCTATGCCTTGTTTATTTCTCACCACGACCCCATGAGGTAGGTGGGGTGAGTGTCCTAGCCCACAGGTGAGTGAGCTCAGGCCCTGAGGGAATCATTGCCAGCGAGCAAGAGGCAGGGTTGAGGTGAAGTCCCGAAGCTGGTCTTTCCAGGAAAGCCCACAGCTCAGGAAATGCAACTGCAGGAAAGACACTGGAGATGAGCGAAGGGGCCAGGAACTCCAGGGCTTACTTTGTCTTTTTCTTTTCCTCGAGAACTTAGGTTGATCAAATGCAGGATTTCTCCACCTTGGCACTATCAGCGTCTTGGGCTGGATAACTCTCTGACGTTGGGGCTGTCCTGTGCATTGTAGGATGTTGAACAGCATCTCTGGCTTCTACCTACTAGACACAGTAGCATTTCCCTCACTGTCCCCACCCATGGTGACGCCAAAAATGTCTCCAGACAGTGCCCAATGTCCCTTTGGGGGGCAAAATTGTCCCCTGCTGAGAATGACTGCTCTATTGCATTGGTCGTCAACGTGTGGTTCCAGAGGAGTAGCATCAGGGAAACTCATTAGGAATGCAAACTAATTTTCAGGCCGCATCCTAGACCTTCTGAGCCAGAAAATATGGCTGCGGGGCCCAGCAAGCTGTGTTTTAGCAAGACCTCTACACGATTCTGAGGAGCGCTGACCTAATGCCCAGGTGCTCAGCCCTGGCTGCACATCAGAATTACCTGGAGAGTTTTACAAGCTCCCATACCTGGATCCTGCCCAGGACCAAGCAAGTCACAATCTCTAGGGACTGGGCCCAGCCATCAGTATTTTTCAGAGCCCTCCAGGTGATTCTAATGGGAGTCCAGGCTGTGAGTCACTGATCTAATGGAAATGCATTAGCTTGGTTTAAATTCCAAGAAAGCGATGCTACTGCCCATTGTACGAGTCAATTAGGACATCATGCCCCTCAGTAATTACAACTGGAAGAGGATGTTGGGGAATGTTCTGACTGCCCGTTATCAATAATGGTGTTTGAAAGTCCCTCTGGTGATACTGCTTTTTGCCCTGCATCTCTGGGTCACTTGAAATGCACCTGGCCGTGGTACTAGGAACAGGATACCTGACAGATGTGAGGCCAGTCAATCCCCAGTCGTTCCCAACTGGGCCAGTCCCTTGCATTAGAAAGGAAAGTGCACAGGGTATTAGTCAAAGGCTAAGTGCAGGAAACATATTATATCAGAGTATAGGAATGCATTATAAAAAGTGATATGATCTTCCATTATGCATTTCAGCATTCAGTCATTAGGGTAGTTAATACACTCACTTTGTAGGGATTGTGTGCTTTCTGAGAATTGCTTCCTTGATCCATTGTCTGGAATGTAACATATTGCATATTTTGGATTGCAAACGTCCTGAGGCATCCACAAAGGCTCTCTGTTTGTAGCCCACTAAACCCACCTTTGCCAGGCAGTGGATTCAGGTGGATTCACAGTGCCTGCTCTGTGCTCAAATGTCCACCTCCTTTCTGACACCCCAAGTCCAAATAATCCTTCTATCCTGCTGAAACTTCTGCCAAAATTGATGTCTAGCCAGTCCCTACATTTTTCTCAGTTCCTACCTTAGCTAAAGGCCCCACCATTTCTGGTATTTCTGTGTCCATCTGGAACAGCTTACTCTCTGACGCAGCCAGGTTGCTTTTTATTTTTTTTTCTCCCCTTCTCTTCACTTCCCCTCTCTCTTTTTTATTTATTTGTTTATTTTTTGAGTTGAAGTCTCACTTTGTCACCCAGGCTGGAGAGCAGTGGCATGCTCACGGCTGCCACAGCCTCTACCTGCTGGGATCAGGCGATCCTTCCTCTTCAGCCTTCCTAGTAGCTGAAACTACAGGCATGTACCACCACGCCTGGTTGATTTTTTTGATTTATTGTAGAGGCAATTTCTCATCAAGTTGCCCAGGCTGGTCTCAAACCCCTGGGCTCAAGCAGTCCTCTCACCTCTGCCTCCCTAAATGCTGGGATTACAGGTGTGAGCAACCATGCTCAGTTCCTTCTTTCTTTTTTGAGACAGAGCCTTACTCTGTCACCTAGGCTAGAGTGCAATGGCACGATCATTGCTCACTGCAGCCTTGATCTCCTGGGCTCAAGTGATCCTTCCGCCTTAGTCTCCGGAGTAGTTGGGACTACAGGCGCGTGCCACCACACCTGGCTGATTTTTTAAAATATTATTTTTGGTAGAGACTGGGTCTCACTATGTTGCTCAGGCTGGTCTCAAAGTCCCTGGCCTCAAGCAATTCCCCTGGCTTGGCCTCCCAAAGTGCTGGGATTACAGGCATGAACCCACACCTGGCCTCTGGGTGATCTTTATAAGAAACAAACCTGATTTTATTGGTTTTCGGTGACTCCTGTAACAAATTTTCACAGACTTGTCGCTTAAAGCAATAGAAATGTATTCTGGTGTTCTGGAGGCCAGAAACTTGAAATCAGTTTCGCCAAGGGGTTGGCAGAGCCTTGCATGCTCCCTCTGGAGGCTCTGGGGGAGGATCCTTCCTTCCCTCTTCCAGCTCCTCCTGGTGGCTGCCAGCATCCCTTGACTCATGGAGGCCTCACTCCTATCTCTGCCTCTGAGGTCATATTGCCTTTGCCTCTTCTCCGTGTAAAAGTCTCAGTCTCTTACAAAGGCCACTTATGTTGGCATGTAGGGTCCACACAAAAAATCTGGGATAATCTCCTCATCTAGAAATCCTTAATCACATATGCAAAGACCCCCCCCATCCAAATAAGGCAACATTTACAAATTCCAGGAGTAAGGACTTGGGTATCTTTATCTGGGAGACTGCCATTTTTGCAGCCTGCCACACTGATCAAGGCACTCTGCCATCTGTCATCTGGCCCCTTAGGCCCTGTCCACCTCCCTGGCTTCACCTTGCTCCTCTTCCCCAACCGCCTGTATCTGGCCATACTGGCCTTCTCTTGATTCCTTAAACCCGAGTGACAGCAACATTCTGGGTGACACCTTGGTGAAAAATTAGGAAACTGCATCCCCTCCAGGCTGACACAGCTCTGTGCTCTGAGCATCGAGCTCAATAGTGCACGGAGGTTGAATTTCAGCTCCCACTGCCTTTGATATATGTGCAGAACACCATATGAATGGCCCTTTCTTGAACCTGCCACATGATGCTTCCTCTATCTTCACCTGTCTAGTTTGTGTTTCCCCTCTTAATCTCAACTCAAGTGTCACCTCACGAGGAAATGTTTCCTGGGTCCATATCCAGGATGTGTGCCTTTGGTCTAATCATTCATAAAACAATCTACTCTCTTGTTTCCCGTGATTGATGGCCATTTATAATTACATACTCACTAGTGTGGCTTTTTAAAGTGAATATCTGCCTCCCCCACTAAACCAGAGGTGTCGTGAGGTTGGGTCCCTTATCTACTTTGCTCACCACTGTGTCCCCAGCACATGCAATCCACACTCAATGAATGTTCGCTGAACGAGTGAATGATCGTACAGGGTTAACCAGCCCTACCATCGAATGGTGCCTAGTGGAACCAGACAGAGTGGTGTGGCATGCTCTGGGACAGATGCAAACTGATGAGACCCTTCAAGGGCCACAGGTCCCTCACCCACCCTGGGAGCCCTTGTTTCTGGAGAGCAGAACCTGAGGTCAGAGTTTGCCACAGGGAGCTGCAGTGGTGGAGGAGGCTGGGGCTCAGCCAGCCTAGGAGTTGCCTTCAAATTAGTTTACATAATTGGGCTGGATTTTTCTGTATTAATCATCATCCATGACATCAAAAATTAAAGAGGCATCAAATGCAAAACCTTTTTCCTCTGCTTGCTGAAGTCACTGAAGAGCTAACCACCTGCACTATGGGGTTGGAAGTCTTGGGCAGAAGGAGGGGCCCTGAAGAGTGGGAGGTCTCAGCCACCTCTCCCTTTGCTGACTGGTTCTCCCAGGTTGAAGGGTCCTTCCCCTCTCCCCATGCTCCTGAGTTTGAGAGCACTGGCTTGGGAGCTGGAGAGCCCTGGGGGTATGACTCCTGATCCCAATGCGCATCCCGTGTGTGCTCTCGGCCAAGCTGCTTCATTTCTCTGCGCCTCCGTCTCCCCGTCTGTGAGTGGTAATCACAATATATACCTATGAAGATGGATACCCAACTCACAGCAAGTGCTCAGTAGGTAGCTATTGCATTGGCACTCCAGGGTGAGGGCAGTAATATCTGCCAATCGCCCACTGTGTGTCAGGCACTACCAGCCCCGCCTGATACTCCCCACTAAGTACCGTTTGGTGGCAGGGTTGATTAACGCATACATACATCCCATAAAGTAGGGATTATCATCCTGGTTTTACAGATAAGACACCAGAAAGTGTGAGCAGTCAAGTGACTTTCTTGTAGAAGGCAGAGCTGGGATTCCCACCAAGGCCAGTTAGGTCCTAGATGCTAATGGTTTCACAGCTGGCTCTGAGGGCAGCAATTGTATTTTATTCACTGTCCATCTTTCGACTGTCCCTAACATTATGCACACTGCTGTGCATACTATTGGCACATAATAAGTGCCTCTTACACAGAAACAAATAAAGAGAGAGGCCCACACACTCCATGGGGGACGAGGGTGGCTTCTTAAAAGCCGGCACCTTCGTGGAGGATGAAGAAGGAGGTGTGGATGGCTGCAAAGTCACCCATCCTCCTTTACCTGTGCTCTTCCTGTCCTTCCAGCAGAGCTGAGCCCATCCTCTTGCGGACGCTCAGAAATGACCACGGCAGAATGAAAAGCAACCAGCTCACCCTCAGACCTGAGCTTGTCCCCTGCCAAGAACCTTTCAGGTCTGAGATCTGAATGTGGGTTATTCCTTATTCTAAAGAGAAACTGGATTTCACTCTCTGCCCCTCCCACCAAAGTAGACCTCATGCCAGACAAGTGGGTAGGTGCTTTGAGATGAATATTTTCTTTTAAAAAAGTTATTAAAAACTTTCTTTTTGTAGAGATGGAGTCTCATTATGTTGCCTAGGCTGGTCTCAAACCTCTGACCTCAAGTGATCCTCTCACATTTGCCTCCCAAAGTGCTGAGATTATAGGAGTAAGCCACCATGCCTGGCCAAGATGAATATTTTCAAGCACATTTTGTACAATGTCATGCCAAGGAGGGGAAATGGCAGAAGGTCTCTAAAGCTCTTTGGAGTAGAGGGGAGGGGACAGAACCCTATGTTTTGTCTTGTTTTTCAGGTTATGGCCACATCTACCCTGTCACCAGGCTTGGCAAGTACTTGTGCATGCTGTATGCTCTCTTTGGCATCCCCCTGATGTTCCTGGTCCTCACAGACACAGGCGACATCCTGGCAACCATCTTGTCCACGTCTTACAATCGGTTCCGAAAACTCCCTTTCTTCACCCGTCCCATCTCCAAATGGCGCTCCTCATCGCTCTGCAGGAGGAAACCAGCCACCAAGCCTGTGGAGGAAGCCTTTCCCCAGATCATCGTTAGTGCTGAGGAGCTCCCGGGCCCCAAACCAGGCAAGTGTTCTTCAGCCCCAAACTGCACTTCGCGAGTGTCTGAGAGCCTTCTGGCATCAGAGAAGCAGAACACACTGCAACTGCCCCTGCAGGCCATGGAGAGGAGTAACTCGTGTCCTGAGCTGGTGTCGGGAAGACTCTCACACTCCATCATCAGCAACCTGAATGAGGTGGGCCAGCAGGTGGAGAGTCTGGAGGTCCCCCTCTCCGTCATCGCCTTTGTGGTTTTTGCTTACATTTCCTGCGCGGCCGCCATCCTCCCCATCTGGGAGAAACAGATGGACTTCGAGAATGCCTTCTATTTCTGCTTCATCACGCTGACCACCATCGGATTTGGGGACACTGTTTTAGAACACCCTAATTTCTTCCTGTTCTTCTCCATTTACATCATCGTTGGAATGGAGATCCTGTGGATTGCTTTCAAGCTGGTGCAAAATAGACTGATTGCCATCTACACAAATCTTATGCTTTTCTTTGCAAAAGGGAAGTTTGACCACCTTGTTAAAAAGTAAAGCGGCGGACACTGGCTGAGCTCTCAAGCGGCAGACACTGGCTGAGCTGGTTTTCTCACCTTGTCTTTTAGGGCCATGTGCCTAGGCCAGGGGTACTGCAGCCTGCCACTTGAATTGTACTGATGCTTGGAGACAAATCCTTCACGAGAATTCAGTTCACTCTTGAGACCCTGCAGAAATCTTGCCAATGCCCTCGGTATCAGAACATTAGCGGGGGGTGGGAGTGGGGAGAAATACGATCATTCCTTCAAAGTCCAATTAATTTCCCTCTCCTCCTTTTTTAAAAGCACCACCTCACGTAAACGAAACAACCTTATGGATGTCACTAGTTTTCTCAATACAAGAAAAAATACCTTTATTCTTGGAATTTTTACTTTTAGCTAGGTTAAAATCTTCCTGAGTTGCTGCCTGTTATCTTTGCTGAAAAAGAGCAAGTCTGAGCATCCCCTTTTCTTGAAAGATTGCATGAATGCATGTGAGAAAAATGTACACAGGCCTGATCCCAGCCTGTGTAAAATACACTAATGCCAGATGTCATAAAATGGTGAAATAGAAGCACTCTGGCTTCACTCTCCTCTACAGAAAACCAAAACAACTATCTAGTACCAAGATTATAACCACCAATATCCCAGAACTCAAAACTGAGACTGTGGTGAACCCTGGGGCCGCAGCAAAGTGAAAGACTGTGAGTGGAAGGCAGGAGAAATGAACTTTATCTGCAATGCTCCTCCCCCAGGCTGAAACACACCACGTGGAAAAGTCCCCAGGACTCACAATTTCTGCACTGGAAAAAGCGAGATCAAGGCAGACAGCCAGCTTCCTCATCATCGTGGGTATCCAACCAAGAAAGGCGTTTCTGTCTCAACCACAGGAGTGCAGAGGGACTCTTGAAAGCAACAGGAGACGGATAGCGGGGAAGGAGCTAGTAGCCCCAGCATGCAGAGCTCAGGGGCTGCTCTCCATCTCAGTCAAAGAAGATGCTGACTCAGAGAGGTGGTTCAGCAGCATCCTGTTGTGAGAGGCACTCTCTGGGCACGAACGCCTAGCTAGCCTCCCCACATGGCTGGGGAATCCCCTTTGGAACACCCCCCTGTCCGGGACAGGCAGCTCTTTGAGAGCTGCAGCAAACCTGGGCTTAGGGCGCCATCTGGTGCCAGAAAGGAGGCAGTGATCTAGGACTAAAGGAACCCGTGGACAAACTGCACAGAACTTCTCAACACAGGTATGCTAGAGTCCAAACCAACCCAGACAACAAAGACTGGAATAAATAATCTTTCAATGCAAAGACTTAAATGTTCATCGATAAGAAACAATACACACTGGGAATCATGACAAATGGACAAATGGACAAAAAAGGAGCCAGTGACCAACCCCATTAAGAAGGCAATATGTGAGATCTCAGATCAAGAATTCAGAATAAAGTCAGAGAATGTTAAGATAACACAGAAAAGCAATTCAGAAACTTAGAGAAATTTACCAAAGAGAAATTATTATTTTAAAAAATCAAACAGAAATCCTGGAACTGAGAAACACATTGGCTAAACTAAAAAATGCACCCAAGTTTCAAAAACAATGCATCAAGAAAAGAAAAAAGAGAATTAGTGAGGTTAAAGACAGGCTATTTGAAAATACACAGTCAGAGGAGAAAAAAAGAAACAGAATGAAAAGGAACTAAGAATGCCTATAAAATCTAGCAAATAACTCCAAAAGAGAAAATCTGACAGTCATTGGCCTTCAAGAGGGAGTTGAGAAACAGTAAAAGGTAGAAAGGTTATTCAAGAAAATAAAAACAGAAAACTTTCCAAGCCTAGAGAAAGATATACATACCCAGGCACAGAAAGGCCAAAGATCACCAAATGGATTCAGCTCAAATAAGACGACCCCAAGGCATATACTAACCAAACTCTCAAAAGTCAAAGACAAAGAGGAACCTAAAAGTAGCAAGAGAAAAGAATCAAATAACATGTAAAGGAGCTCTGATTCCTCTGGCAGCAGACTTCTAAGCTGAAGCCATACAGGAGGGAATGGGATGACATAGTCAAAGCACTGAAGAAAAAAAACCAAACCTGACAACTGAGAATGCTGTATTCAGCAAAGCTATCCTCCAAACATGAAGGAGAAAGACTTTCCCAGACAAATAAAAACTGAAATTCATCACCATCAGAGCTGTCTTACAAGAAAGGCTAAAGAGAGTTCTTCAATCTGGAACAAAAGAACACTGATGTGCAATGAGAAAATCATCTGCAGGTATAAAACTCACTGGTAAAAGTAAGTACACAGACAAATCCAGAATACTCTAATGCTGTAATGGTAGTGTGTAAACCACTCACATCTCTATGAAGTATGAAGATGAAAAGACAAATATATCAATAATAATAATAGCTACAACAACTTGTTAAGAAATAGGCAATATAGATGGAAACTGAAACAACAAAAAGTCAAAATGTGGGGGAATTAAATAAAGTGTAGAGATTTTTTTTAAAAAAAGCTTTTTCTTGTTTGTTTCTTTTCTTTGTGATTAAAATTAAGTTGTCATCTATCCAAAATAACTTGTTATAACCATAAGAGTTTTTTGCAAGCCTCACGGTAATCACAAAGCAAAAACCTATAACAGCTACACCAAAAATAAAAAGCAAGGAATCAAAACATACTACCAGAGAAAGTCATTTAAAGTATACTGATGCCACTAGGATGTTTCCTGGTTGCCAGATTCTGTGTAGAGCACTTTTTTCACTCACTGGAACATGAATGGTGCCTACTGAATGAGTAGGCATGTGAACATGTTGATGACTAAATGAATGTGTTATTACTTGAAAGGATTAGCACCTGTTAGGTGGACACACTTCTGAGCTGTTCATGAATGGGTTGGCATGTGTAGCAGATGTGATAGGTGCCCCACCCCTACGGTTAGCACTCCAACTTCCTTTGCCTGAGGACGTTCTCTGGCCATGAAAACACGAGCTTGTATAGGGCCGGCTAGAAGTGCAATGGAGCGAATGCTTCTGGGAGTAGCCTTCAATCAATGACTGATGGGAGCTGGTGGATATATGACGCCCAGTGTCCTTGCCCCTCCCATAGAATAGCTCTGAGGCATGTTCAATTCTGTCTCTTCAAGTTTCCCGGTGAACTCAAGCCCCAGTTCCTCGTCATCACATCCTGTATTGCCCTCCATCTCTCTGTCTCACTTCTCCACTGGTCTACTGAGCTTCCTGAAATGACCTCCCAAAGTACTACTTGCACTCAAATTCTGGTCTCAGAGTCACCCCTGGGGACCTGGACCTGGGAGAGGATGTGAGCAAGTCAATGTGTGAACTGGCTGTCACATGCATGGAGTAGCCCAAGTCTTTTACTATTTCTCTTATTGGTTATTGGAAATATTTTATAACTAGATCTTACTTCTCTGACAGAATCTTGCAAAAATCAATCTCTGTCCTATGATTAGCAAAATTAGTCAGTTCTTGGGTAAATAATGATCTTTACTACAGGGTATAACACAAAAATGGCAAGAACAAAGGGAAAAAATGCCAGGAGGCTCTGGTTTGAAAAGAGGAAGCACCTGTCTCTCAAGGCTTTCTTATTCCTAGGTTCTGGTCATTAGGGTTATCTGGATCTTTCCCCTCTTCACTGCAACCATTAGGCTTTCTGCCTCTTCAACTCTTGAAAATCTACTTCTCAGCCGGGCTCCGTGGCTCAGCCTGTAATCCCATGCTTTGGGAGGCTGAGTTGAGTGGATTGCCTGAACCCGCGGGTTAGAGACCCGCCTGGGCAACTTGGCGAGACCTCATCTCTACCATAAATCAAAAACTAGCTGGGCGTGGTAGCGCGCACCTGTAGTTCCAGCTACTTGGAAGGCTGAGGCAGGAGGATGGCCAGAGCCCAGCAGGTCGAGGCTACAGTGGCCGGGAGCGGCCACCACACTCCAGTCTGGGCGACAGAGTAAGACTCCAACTCAAAAAAAGAAAAAAAAGAAAATCTACTTCTGCCAATGGAATTGACAAGGTAAGAACCAACGCAAGTCATGGAGCAGCAATAGTGGGATTACAGGCCACAGTCACAGACACTGGGGTTTTTATGGAGTTTCTTGGCATCCCTCAAACCACATTAGCCCAGTGGCCAACCCCAACAAGATGGCAATACATGAGATCTCAGATCAAGAATTCAGAATAGTAGTCTTGAGGAAACTCAGTGAGCTCCAAGATAACACAGAAAAGCAATTCAGAAATTTATCAGAGAAATTTACCAAAGAGAAATAATTATTTTAAAAATTAAATGAAAATCCTGGAATTGAGAAATACATTGGCTAAACTGAAAAATGCATCAGAAAACTGAGGTACAGTAAAGCCCCTCGAACCCAAATGCAGTCCAGACTGGCCACTCCCATGTAAGCACGTGATTTCACCAAAGGGCTATTTGTTCCATTCAATGAACACTCCCTGAGTGTCTGCTGTTTTCCAGGCTCAGTGTCCAAAGATGAATCAAGCACCTCAGAAACATGGAGATAATTTCACTACAGGTGGTATTGAACCTCTCAGCCACTCCCTTCTTGAGGCAATAGTAAGTCCTGTTCAAATGTAAACATGGTTTCTGGGGATGCATAGTTGCAAGCTAAAGATCATGATCCTTTGCTTGTTTCATTTGCTCGTCGGAATTCTCCCACGGTCCTGAGGAAATGGCCCAGCACGCCTTCCTGCCCCTCAGCTTCATGCAGCCCATATTCTGGCCACCTGGAACTACTTACCTCTGCGTCCCTGTGCAGAAATGTGAATTTGTTCCTCCAAGCCTTTGCTCAGTGGTTCTTAACCTTGCCTGCACACCGACACTGGGGCAGCTTCAGACAGTCTATGTCTTTTCCCCAATCCTTCTCATCTTAGTCACTTTGGGCTCCTATAACAAATTATTATAGACAGAGTGGCATCAACAAACATTTATTTCTCGTGGTTCTGGGGACTGGAAGTCTGAAATCAGAGAGTCAGAATGCCAAGTACTTGGTGAGGGTGGTGCACACACACACACACACACAGGCACACACACACACGCACACACACACAAATACACACAAACATCTTGTGCTACTTTCTCTATCCCATTACGGGGATTCCAACCTCATGACTGCATCCAAACCGCCCAAAGACTTCACCTCCTAATCCCATTACATCAGGAGTTAAGGCTTCAACATATGAACTTTGGAGGAACCCAAACGTTCAGTATAGCACTCCCTAAGATTGAGACATTATTGGTCTGGGGTGCCCTTGGGGCTTTTGGAAGGTCTCCAGATGATTCCAGTGTGCGGTCAGCACTGAAAACCAGGGCACAAGCCATGCACCCAGCCTGACTGCCCAACTCCCTTCCAGGTTGGATGAGGACTTACTTTCCAGGCTCAGCCCACATGTCACCTCCTCTTGGTGGTGTCCCCTGACTCCTGTTACAGGAGTGGAACACGTTTCTCAACTTTGTCTCCTCTCTAGACTCCAAACTGCCCAGATAAAACGGTCGCATCTTTTTTCATCACCATCGCCCTCTCTCCCTTTCAATCCTCCCATTCCCACTTTGCAGCCTCCGCCACACATAGGCAAATGCTGGGTGGAACTCAGGTACACACAAAAGTCAGCACTTACCAGACACCTACCACATGCCAGGCCCTGAGCTGAGTCCTTCCCATGCACCATCTCATCCAGTGTTCCCTGCAGCCCTGAGAGTTAGGGCCAGATGAGCCCATTTTACAGGTGTGGAAACTGAGGCCAAGTCACTAGTCCAAAGCCTCACAGCTAGTACGTGATGGAACTAGGATGCACACCTAGGTCTAGTTTGACTCTGTGTCAGCGGTTCTCAGTGGACCAGCAGCATCAGCACCCCTGGAAACTTGCCAGAAATGCAGATTCCCAGTTTCCACCCAAGACTTAGTCAATCAGAATGCTGGGTCTTAACAAACCCTCCAGGTGCTGTCTGCTTCAGAATATTTGATTCCCATGTTCGGAAACCACTGCTATAACTGCGCTGCTCACAGCCTCCCTGTGGGGACAGCAACCTGGGGGAGAATATGAGGGTCAGAGTCCTGGACAGTGGCAGGCATGCCGAAAGGGGACAGTGCCCTCCAGCCAGCAAAGCCACCTGCAGATTGGAACTGTCCTTGTCCCAGTAAGAGTGGAAAATTCATCTTCTCCAAACTCAGGGGTTCTCTTGGTGATCGAAGAAGTTTCTTGGCTGGTCTGGCTTCACTTGGGAGCTCACCGTCGACTGCCCGGCAGGACGCGGCTCCACAGGAGAGCCTCCGCTCGGTCAAAGTTCACCTCTGAAATTGGGGGCTGGGGAGGCTTGGAAATTGCCCCGGAAGCTCCCAGACTCTGGAGGGCAGAGGGTATTGTGGTGGTCCCCTGATGCATCTCCCACTCATGGGCGCAGAATGCCCCGTCCTCCTGCACATCTGCTCTCTGACCTCCCTGCGCCCGGACCAAAGTCTTTTGGTGGAACGCGCTGACCCAGCGGCCTGCAGAAACCAAAGTTCAGGGACGTTAAGCGATTCCTTCAAGATGACACAGCGGTGGGGAGGCCTAGGATGAAGGGGCCGCTCTGGGAGGCCCGACCCCGGGGACCCCGGGGGCCGCGACGGCGGGAGCTGTCGAGGGAAGGACAACTGGCCCTGCCGAGCGCTCCCGGGTGGGACCGGGACTCGGCGCCCGCGGGGTGCGGGAGCTGATCGGGAGCCCCTCGGCGCGCGGCAGGCTCCCCTCCGCTCCCGCCCGGTCGCGCGGCTCGGCCGCGCTTCCCCGAGGGGCCGGCAGGCGGCGCCACCAGACCGCGCGAGCGCCGCGCGCCGAGGCCAGCAGGGGGCGCGTCCCGCGCGCCGCGCGCCGCCGCCCCTCGGCCGCCGGCGCCTCGGCGGGGGGCCCCGGAGGGGGTGTCGCTCCCCGCCG
>CAUYQG010005638.1:0-13114 GCA_963574415.1 Tarsius wallacei
ACTTCATTAAAGGGATGAAGAAGGACAGCAGTGCAGAGCAGAAGGTGAGGGCCCTTGAAGCGGGGGCAGATGGCGACAGAGCGGGGTGATGCTGAGACCCAGTCTCCATTGAGCCAGTGAGGAGACTGAGCCTCAGATGGGCAGGTGAACCGCCCGAGATTTCACAGCAAGCTGGAAGCAGAGCCCAGGCAAGAGGGTGTCCTTCATGGGCTGGGGCACTGTAGGGCACTTCCAGATGCAGCCATCATCCTGACCCTGTCACCTACCTCCTGCCAGGCCACCTTCTCCGAGGATCACCCGGATGTCTCAGTCAGGCAAAATTTGCCGCTGGTGGCAGAAATGGCCTTGACCTCCTCCAGGCTACTGCGCCCCCAAAGACCCAGTTCCCTCTGGGCTCCTGGGCTCCTGCCCTTCCTCCTTCTGGGTCCCTTGCTTGCTATGACATAAAGGATAAGGGCAGAGTGGGAAAGTTGGAGAAAAGTTCTTTTCTTCTGCCCCCCCTCCCCCATCCATGACACTACAGGACAAGGAGGTGGCCTGGCAGGGGGGCAAGGGTAAGAAAGGAGATGGTGGGAGGCTAAGTGGCAGCCTCAAGTCACACCCAGTGTGCTGCCTCCCACATGTGACTCTACACACTGAGCCAGGTCCTGCGTGCCAAGATAGGTTTTAGAACGATGGCACACCTCTTTTTATTGCCTCCCGCCCCCCCGCTTTTTTTAAGACGAGATCTTGCTATGTTGCCCAGGCTGGTCTCGAACTCCTGGGCTCAAGTGATCCTCCTGCTTTGGCCTCCCAAAGTGCTAGGATTACAGGCATGAGTCACTACACCTGGCCTGGGCAAATTTTAGATGAGAAAACTGAGATCTAGCACCCAAAGATGACCAGTAAACTGGAAGAAGGGAAAGAATATTATCTTGGGAGTTTGATTTGGTGACGAGGAGGCTAAGGAATGAGATTCGGTCATGCGAGGGCAGTAACGTTGGGTTGAATGGCCCCTCCCACTCTCTACTGACCTAGCTGGCTCAGGCGATGGTGCGGGTGGCTAACAGAGAAGTGCAGGTGGCTGGCTGTTCCCATCATCCCCATTGTTACAGAGTCCCCTGGAGGTGCCTGCTTGCCAGAGGGCAGGAGGGATGGTGAGGGGAAACTTCAGAGAGTTCAATGCCCACCTTATCAGCCCCATGTGTAGAAACCCCACTGGAAACACCTGCCTCCCAGGGGTGCCCCTCAGGCAGGTGAGTCCAACGGGAGAAGCTGGAGTCAGGTCCTCAGTGGGGGTGGCAATGCCAGGGGTCCCATGGAGCTCTGAGAACTGCAGCATGTGGACGGGGGCCTCATGGGCCTCCCAGGCCTGGGGCCGGCTGCCCTGCCTGCCAAGCCTTAAATCAATTAGCTCTGGGACTGCTGAAGCAAATGAGAATTAATTTGCCACCTTGGGTTGGTTATGCAAATAGCCTGCATTCTCATGTGCTCCAGGGATGACAGCGATCAACCCACAGCTGCTGAGAAGTGATGAGTTTATTGTAATTGGATAATGGCAGCTTGAGGAGACATTAGAAAATCCTGAACAGGGGGCCCATCATGTCCCTCTGAGAGGCAGGAACCGGGAAAGGAGGAAGCTCCTTTCACTGGTGGCGGCTGCTGCCTTGGGCCCTGTCTTCAAAAGAGCCAGGGTGGGCCATGGCCTTTGTGGGAGGGAGCACGAGATCCCTTGGCAGGAAGGAAAGTGGATTGGGGGCATCCACAGGGTGAACATCCATCAGGAAGAGCGGGTGGGACGAGCTGTCAAACACCGTGAGTTAGCAAAGAAAGGACAAATAACGGGGAGGGACACACCATGTCCAAGAGACAGAGATGCAGAGGGAAACAGACTGAAAAAAAGCAAAAAGATGCACACACAGGTCAGTGGCAGACAAAAAGACCCACATAGGTTCATTCTCTCATTTTTTTCACTCAACAAACACTAAGTACCCAATAGATGTCAGGCCTTGTTCTAGGGGACAACACTGGAAATGACACATTTCTTGGCTTCATCAAGCTTATATTCTAGAACAAGGAGACAGACAAAAAGCAAACAGGTGAGCCAGATCAGTTTGGAGAGGGCTGATATGCGACTGAGTGATGGGCACTGGGTGCCCTTTGGCCAGGCATTTAGCCAAAGCCTGTCTGAGAATGAAACCCGGCATATGGCAAAGAGCCCACTGTGAAAGGAGTGGGCAGAGAAAGCACAGTACACGAAGGGACTGGAAGCAGAATGATGGCAACCTGTTTGGAAAACAGGAAGAAGGCCAGTGTGGCTGGAATGTAGAGAACAGAGTGGGATGTAGACAGGTAGGCAGGGGTCAGGCCACAGGGGGCTTTGTAAACCCTGGTGTGAAATACACAGGGAGGCCATTGCTTAAGCAAGAGGATGACCAGAACAAATAGTCACAGTGGCTGTTCTCTGTAGGATGGACCACAGGAAGATAAAAGGAGAAGAAAGAGGCCAGGAAAGGAGCTGGTGCAAAGGCCCAGCAAGAACTGCTTCTCTCCTGAGCTCGGGTGGTGGTTGTGGAGACAGAGCCAGGGGGACGAGCTCTGGGTGTATTTTAGCAGCAGTCCTGGCAGTCCCGTGCTGCAGGATGAAATGTGCAGAGCAAGGAAAAGGGGATTCGAGGACAACTGTTAGATGCTCGGTTCAAACAACTAGGTGGGTGGTGATGTCATCTATTGAGATGGGGAAAGAACCCAAATAGACAAAAACTGAGAAACAGACGCAGGGAGCCACGTGTACGCACGGAGACAGATGAAGAGACACAGTGAAAGGGTGGGGAGTAAGGAAACAGAGTGAAGATGGAGAGAGTGAGATTCTGTGTGAGCACGTGGAGAGTCAAGGAAGGTTCCACAGCCACGTGTGGCCTCCAGGCTAGCTGTGAGGTCACACAAAAAGATAAGCACTTAGCTGCTGTCCTTCCTGTAATGCTCACTGATCCAGGCCCCGTGATAAATGCTGGAGATGCAAAAGAGAACAAGGGCCGGCGCAGTGGCTCATGCATGTACAATCCCAACACTTTGGGAAGCTGAGGCTGGAGGACCACTGGAGGCCAGGAGCTAGAGACCAGCCTGAGCCACAGAGTGAGACCTTGTCTTTACAAAAATAAAATTAAAAAGTAAAAAATTAGCTGGGCATGGTGGCACATACCTGTAGTCACAGCTACTTGGGAGGTTGAGTGGAAGAATCACTTGAGCCCAGGAGGTCAAGTTTGCAGTGAGCTGTGGTTGTGCCTCTGCTCTTCTAGCCAGAGAGACACTAAGGCATGGCCTGCCTCCGAGCAGCATACAGGCTAGAACGGAGGCAGAGATCTGACCAAAAAAATGCTTTCATTCTGAGCAGTACCTGGGCCCCCAGGAAAATCACAAAGGCAGCAATGGTAATGACAGCTACTGCTTAGAGACCATTGCTGCCCACCAGACGACGATGGCCACTGTTTAAAGACCTCTACTCCCTGCTGGGCAGCAGGCTTCATAAGCATCGTATTCAATCCATCCAACAACTCATGAGGGATGTGCTCTTGTCCTATTTCATGGATGAGGAAACTAAATAATTAAGTCCACCTGGAAGATTGGGGAAGGCTTTGCAAACAGGCAAGATTTGAGGAGTGAGCAGGAATGTATCAGTAGGAGAGAATCAGTAAACCAGGGAAACCAAGTCCCCAATCAAGATGAGCCAGAGAGCATCTCACACGCTGAGTGAAAAAGCAAGAGCCTGTTATTCGGTTAAGGGCTTCCCATGTGTGTGCTGGCTTCATTCATCCTCACAACCACACTGAGAAGTAAATGTTTCTTTGCCCCATTTTACAAATGAGGAAACAGACCCAGAGGAAGGACTTGCCCAAAAGCACACAGTCAGATGGTGACAGAGTTGGGATTCGAACCCAGATCATTGTCATTCTGTCTGCAAAGTCCATATTTGCCGTTGTGACCTGAGAAGGTCGAGCACACAGAGGAGCTGAGAGTAGGATCCACCTGGGAAACTTTTGTGCAGAGCCTGAGTGGGATCTGGATACATGTTGAGGGCTGGAGGCCAGCATGAGCCCCCAGGAGAACCTCTGTACCCCTTGACTGCCCAAGTCAGAGTGTTCCTTTCTCCTCCAGACAGAAATCATCCGGAAACGCCTCCACAAAGACATCCTCCACCATTCTGTCATCATGCTCAACTTCTGTCCTGACCTCCAGTCAGTCCAGCCAAGCCTGAGAAAGGCCCACGGAGAGTTCATCTTCCTCATCGACAGGAGCGGCAGCATGAGTGGGACCAGCATCCACCGTGTCAAGGTACCTGCTGGGAGGACCCCTCCCCCGGGTCCAGGGCTCCAGGGTAAATCAGCTGTGCGCTCCAACCGGGCTTCCTCAGCACTTTCTGTTCCAAGAAACAACTTTTTAAAAATCAGTTTAAACGGAGACACTCAAACTCCATTTGCTCCCAAAATAAAACTCTGAGATGGTATGCGCAGAGACAGAACTGTTATCCCCTCAAAAGGGATGAAGTCATCCAAAGTTGTCTTTTGCATTCTGCAAACTTTTGTTGTGTGTCTGCTGTGGCTAGAACACCTTACTAGGTGCTGAGTGGAGAGGGGTGTGAAGAAGAGAAGAAGGAAAGTAACATTTGCTGAGGTCTGCTATGTGTCAAGGACAATGCTAGCCACTTGACCCACAGCTTGGGATCTAAAACAAACAATAATCCTACAAGGTTGAGCCAAGTGTCACCATTTTCCAGATGAGTAAACTGGAGAGTTTGTCACCTCCCAAAGGTAACACAGCTAAGGTGGTCTAAGATTAAACCCATTGCCTGTGTGACTATTCCCACCACCTGACATGAGAGATTCAGTGGACATGACCCCTGCCATTAAGGAAAGGGTAGAATCCAGTAGAAAATACTTGGCTCCTCTTTTCTTCAGATGCCTAGCATGTGCAAAGCCCTGTGCTTGGCCATCCAGAAAAACAACAAGATGCATACACACAGTTGCTGCTCTCAAGGAGCTTACTATCAAGGGAAGGACACAATCAGAATGCCTGGGGGCTTGGTCTCCCTGCTTGGGATAGCTCCCTCCTCAGGAGAGTGGAAAAAGAGAGATAGAACCCTCCCCCAATCCATCCAGAAGCATCATATTCCCCTCAGGAGATTATTCGTCTCGATTATGGCATTATTCAACACTCCCTTATATTTTTGGTTGTGCAAATGTCTGTCTTCCCCTCTAGAGTTATGAACTCATTAAGGGAGAAGAAAATCAGCTCTCTTCTCATTTATCTTTTCCCATGGGACCTAACTCTGTGTTTATGTATTAAAAGCCCTCGATCTATTTATTGACCTGGGTAGAGAATCAACTGGATTCAGGAGAACAAGGTTGAGGAGATAAGAAAGGAGTGGGGCTCTTCTGTCATCTGAAAGTTCATCCCTCCCCCTAGTTTATTCCCAGAGCAAGCTCTTGTTTCCAGGGCAACAAGCTCACAAGGAGAGGGGGTTAGGTGGGATCTGTGATGCCAGCTATCTCCTCAGGCTTGCTGTGACTGGGTTTTGTCATGAAGTGTGACAGAGGAGGTATGCCTGAGACCCTACTTCCTGTCTAAGGTCTCTTGACACTGGGATGCAGGTCTCATTGGTACCTTCTCCCCACCCTGCCCACCATCAAAGACAAGTGTTGGAGTGGGAGCTGTCCAAAGTTCTGGGTGCTGAAACACGCCAGGCCTCTGTGGCTGCCTGTGTTCCTTTCCACAGCCATATCAATTCCTCTGTTACCCCAAAGCATCATGCCATCATAAGCCTAAAACTTTCCCTAGGAAGAATTTAATCCATCGCCCTTCCATTTTCTAGGTAAAGAAACTGAGTCCCCAAGAGACTAAGTGCGTTTCCCAGAATCACAGGACTAGTGAGGGGAGCCTGAGCCTTCTGTACCTTGCTCCAGTACTCACTTTCCTCCCATCACTTATGGAGAATTATGCATACTCTTCCACTACAAAAAGCTTTCTTCTCTGATGATGCCATTTCTACTGCATGGCATCATGCCAAAAGCAATGGCTGGGTTCCAGGATCGATCCTGCCACTGACTTGCTATAAGGCTGTGGACAAGTTGATTCTCAACTCTGGGCTTCAGCTGTCCTTTCTGCAAAGTGAGGAGGAAGGATTAATTCAGGCAGGGTGAACTCGTGTCACATGTCCCTCCACTCCCCTCTCCCAAGCCCAGGCAGACATTAATAATTGATCATGGCAATTTTTTTTTTCCTGCTGAACCTGGACTCAGTCTCTATATCTTTCTCATCCCAGTGTTCTAGCCAGTTGATTTCCATTAAATGGAGCTGGTTTATGAATAGAATTCCACCTTTTAAACTGGAGACTATTCGAACTTTTGCATTCCAGAATTTCCTTACAATGACTTTCTCTGGTTCTCCCTTCAGCCCCCTTCCCTCCTTAGAGTCTCTCCTGGTCTTCTCCAGTTCAGCTCACCAAGCTCAAGGTCATTCCTTCACAAATGGCTTCGCATTAGTGCAGTTCGTTCTGCTAAACATGACCCTTTTAGAGAAAGGCCCAGAAATTACTCTGCCTACACATCCCTTTCCCCATGACAATGGGGCCACTAGGAGACTGCTCGGGTCATTAATTATGACCCATTGGGTTGAAGTTTTAGGAAAAACTAGGCTCAGGGAAGAGGGAGAGAATAGAAATGCAAACAGCCCATGCCAAAGGGGAGAGTTCAGCCAATTTAATTTCCTGCAGCTGGTCTCATTCTTCAACTGCCACTTGCTGCCAAAAACATGGCTTTAAAAATTCTAATAGGTGTGAGCAGGGACAATCTGTATGGATCAGCAGAGCCTCCTGCTCACAGGAATATGCATTAGTGCCTAATGACAAAATAAGCAGATATTGACTTCCCTTGTAGAGAAACCAATTGCTTTGACACAAGCAATGAAGAGAGACAGAGAGAACATTAATGTTAATGTTTAATGTTACGCTTGCAGAGGGGGATGGGAGAGGGGTGTAGGCAGCTGTATGATGTGAAAGTTGCCAGAATCCACTTGCAGCTGCTTCCTTCTAGATACTGGAGTATGACAGTTTGCTTCCCTGAAGCCATGCTGTGATCCTGGGGTGCCATCAATTAACCATATGAGGGGGAGGGGGAGACTTTCATTTCTCTGCCAAGGCAGAGCTAACAGGAATAAAGATCCCAGAGCCATGTTTTGAAAGCCTCATCATCCAGTGCAATTCCTAAACTCTCTTGAGCCTTCGTTTCCTTATCTGTAAAAAAGGCATATTAATATGTACCTCACTGGGTTGGTAATAATAGCCATTTACTGATGTTTACTATGTGGCGGGCTAAGGCTTAAAGGAATGACAAAATTAGCCCAAGGTCAAGTTAGTAATGGTGCAACTATGCTATATTTATATATGTTTATACCCAACTATAAACATATGTAAACATAACTTTAACGTACCCTCTTAACCACCCTGCTATAGAGGATAAGTGAGATAATTAATACAAATTGCTTAGCACAATGTTTGGCACATAGTAATCGCTTTATCATTGCATTGTATCATTATTATTAGCATCATCATCATTGTCATCAATTTTGCTTCAACCATAACCTCCATCGCCCTTGTTTTCATTATTTTTTTTACTATGCCTTTATCAAGGTCTCTTGGTGGTACATACAGGCTTTGGAGGCAGAGTGACAAGTGCTTGAGCCCTGACTTCATTATTTACTACCTAGATGCTCACCAACACATCAATTAACCTCTCTGTGCCTCAATCTTCTTTTCTATAAAATGGGGATAATAGTGGCCTGCCTCAAAGGGTTATGGTGAAGATGAGTGTGGTAATGCAAGTAAAAAACATCCTATGCACTCAACAAATACGAGCTGAAGAGACTGGCCCTGGGGATTTGTCTCTAGTTAGTGATAGTTAGCATGAGCCTGATGATGCAGAAGGCCCTGGAACAGAGCCAGAAGCTATTCCACCAACAGCGTGACCTGGACCAGACCTCTTTCCTCCTAGACATCAATTGTGCTTTGGCAGAGGGAGTGCAGGCTCCCTGCTCCCCCTACCTCTCAAGGTCAGCAAGAGGCGAGACGGAACCGGCAAGCCATAATAGAATGGCTTCGAGAAGTCAGACCTGCTACACGGATGAGAAGCTTTATGATGATGGCTTTGGTCCACCCTCTGGCCAGCATCAGCAAATTTCTTGATATGAAGGAAAAGGAGGTCTTGGGTGCAGGCAGAGCAGGGAAAGGTCTGTCTGGGGGCTGCTCCTGTGCAGGGAGTGGGAATACTGGTATGTGGTGGCAGAGGGCAGTAACTCCTGCCTGATCCTGGAAACCTCTTTCTTGCCTGCCAGGATGCCATGATGGTGGCTCTTAAGAGCCTTGTGCCAGCCTGCCTCTTCAATGTCATTGGGTTTGGATCCACATTTAAGACCCTCTTTCCTTCCAGTCAGACCTACACTGAGGTAAGGTGGGGGCAAGGCTGGGACCAGGAGGTGGGTGGGCAATGGGAGCAGAGAAAAGGAGGGAAAAGGAAAGAGGTTAGCCTAGGGTTGGTCTCAGAAGCCGCCACCCGCAGAGAACCCAGGTCACACTCCGGGGCAGAGAACCAAAGAGAAGTGGTCAGCATTTTTTTTTCTGACATCTCAGCTTTCTGACATCCCCATTCTGTAAAATCACACAATATGTTGGATAAAGTATGTGTGTGCACAGAGATGGGGTACAGGGAGAGAGGAGAGAGAGAACACAGCCTAGGCCTGCCACCCTTGAATTTTCTGTCACATGAGGACGATGGACCCCTGCTAGGTGAGCTAAGGAAGTGAATGGGAAGGGGAGTTAGTAGGTGGGTGAGTGGGCATGGACGTGGGCTAGGAATGGAACTCGCAAGGCCCAAGCTACAGGGTGAAACAGAGGACTGTGACCCTAGCAACACATTCAAAATTAGAGCATCTTACCCAGATCTAAGAAGAGAAAGAGAGAGAGGGAGGGAAGGAGGAAGGAAAGAGGGGAGGGAGGGAGACAGAACAGACATGGGGGCTACTTTTCAACCAAAAATAATTTCATGAATCTTTAAAATATGAGAATAATATATGTTGTGTGCACCTGTAGTCCCAGTTACTCAGAAGGATCGCTTGAGTCTAGGAGTTCGAGTACAGCCTGGGCAATATAGCAAGACCCATCTCTAAAAAAAAAAAAAAAAAGAAGACTATACGTTTATTGTCCCACAGTGTTAAAATAGATAAGTAGGCATTTAAAATAAAAATTTTTAAATCTCTCCCATGATTGCACCAGTCAGAAAAAAAGAAGAAAAGACACATTTACACACCTTTTCAATAAAGATAGGATTAGGCCTTCCATACCGTTCTGTAGCCCACAACAGACTATCATGAATATATTTTCATGCCAGTAACTATTCATCAGTAACATAATAGTAATGGTTGCCTAGTGCTTCACTACACAGTTAGATTGGTACTTATTTAACAAAACCCCTACAGTCAGGCATTTAAATTCCTTCCATTTCTTTCTATTTAGTCATCTTTGTATCATAGATTTTGCATACATCCTTAATTACTCCCTCGGGATTAATTTCTGGTCTTGTTAGCTCAAAGCTACAAATACCTCTTAAGACCTTTGATATATGCTGTTACTTACAAGTCTCATCCAACAGCGGATGTTGAAAAAACATCTTTCTGAGCCAGGAGCAGGAGGTCATTGCATCCAGTGAGACTCTACACTTGCCACAATTACATCCCTCCGGGGCCAGAAATCCTTAACCAGTGGGTTCCACAGAGCTGCTCCGGGAGGCAGGAAATCTAAAGTCCAGATCAGGGAAATGATTTCTTCAAAACATCATAGGGAGCTGGAGCTGGTGCTGGAGTCAGGCTCAGGACCCCGGTCTTAAGATTCCAGTGTTCTTTTCACCACATCTCCTGCCTCCCTCAGCAGAAACCTCATATGTGCTGAGGAATTAGGGGCTTAATGTGCTACCTTTTCCGGGAGTGCCCATGTTTGTAAAGGGAAACCCAGAAAGGACAACATCAAGTCATTATACCACAAATGGTGGCGGTTCAGACAGTGGTAGGGGGCGCTGTTGAGCGCATCACACCAAATGAGTAGCCGCATGGTCTTCTTGTAGGTGGGGCTAGGATGAAATTGAGAGCAGGGGCCGACTCCAGGGAGGCAGAACCACGCTCTGGGGAAATGAAGAGCTCATCCCCTGGTGGCTTAGAGTCTCTGTGCCAAACGGAGACCCCGGGGACTGTCTGCCCAACCCGTGGTCCTTCCCTGCAGGAGAGCTTGGCCATGGCCTGTGATAACATCCAGAGAATGCGTGCCGACATGGGTGGCACCAACGTCCTTTCCCCTCTCAAGTGGGTCATCCGGCAGCCAGTGCACCAAGGCCACCCACGGTTCCTGTTCCTCATCACGGATGGCGCCGTCAGCAACACGGGGAAGGTGCTGGAACTGGTGCGGAACCATGCCTTCTCCACCAGGTGGGCCCAGGTTGGGTGTCTGGGCTGGGTTATCCTGGGCCACCAGGCCTGGGAACACCAGAGCCAGAGTTATGTGGATAATGTCAGAGGGAAGTAGAGGACCCACAATTCCCATGGTGCTTTGCTTCCAGGGTGGTGTGGGCTGATCTCAAAGTTCACTTTTTCCCCTCAAAAGCTCCGAAGGGATGAGCTGCCCACACCTCTGCACACAACTCCCAAAGACTTGGACAACGTTGACTCTGTGCTGGGTGGGAGTGGCTGACTGTTGATGCATAGATGCAAGTGACCACGCTGGTGCTTCTTCCTTTTCTCGCACCCTCTGCCTGGAGACAGGGCCAGCTCCGCGGCAGCTCTGCCAGGCCATGCTCCATCCCTTTCCCCATCAGGGGGCACAGATGCAGAGAGAATGGCATAGTAGCCTTCCTCCTTCCCTTCCCCCAGGTGCTATAGCTTTGGAATCGGGCCCAACGTCTGCCACAGACTGGTGAAAGGGCTGGCATCTGTGTCCAAGGGCAGTGCTGAGTTTCTGGCAGAGGGGGAGCGGCTGCAACCCAAGGTAGGTGGCGGCAGGGCCCTCCAGACCCTTCTGGTGCCGTAACACCAGAAGCCCAGCCCATACTGCAACTCTGTGGTAGAGCTGGGATGTCACCCCAGATCTGAGCTCTCCACTAAGCCACACTGCACTCCAGAGAGAACCAGAGAGGTAGAGGCCAGAGTGGGCAGCTCCTGGAGCAATGCCAGGATGCTAGATCTCTTGTTCTCCAGACACTGGACCACATGCTTCATCCACTGCTCTGGCAGGCCTGGGGCCCTAAAAGAGCCACCATCTATACAGATAGGAGTTGTGGTTGGGGTCATTTCTGAGCACATTCCTGGTGATGACAAATGTGACTCAGAAGGGGCCAGAAATAAAGGAAACTGACTGTAGTCTTCTTTCCATTTCCTGCATGTTTGGCATGAATAATCCCATCCTTAGACAATCCCCTTGTCAGTCCAGGAAGCAGGGACGAGGCTGGGGCTAAGAGTGAAGAGATTTCCTGAGGTGATGTCTGTGAAAGATGGAAGAGTAGGAAGCAGGAAGGAAACTCTTCAGGCCATGAGGCAGATCTGACACCTGTGGAAGGAAAGTGGGGGAGCAGAACTAGGCAGATTGCGCAGCTCTGGCTAGGTGTCAGCCAAGCCGATGGGCAGCTCTGGAGCAAGCCCTGCCCTTTAGAGAGTCTGCATCAGGCTGAAATGGCCAGGTGCTAGGTTTCCTGCTGTGCTGAATCCTTGGGTGGAGGCTTCCAGGGAGAGGTGTGGTCTTGGCTCAAAAGCTGGGGCACAACTGCACCTGGAAACTGCCACCCACCTGCATTCCTTGCAGCAGAAAGGCATGGTGTTTCTCAAAGGGAGATTTGAGAGCTCACCTTTGCTCTCAAATCTGAACACCTGCCATGTGGCGGATACTTCAGATCCAGGATCTCCGATCATCCTTCAACTGTAACCTCCCACTTTAACAGAAGGGGAAACTGAGGCCCAGGGAGGCAAATTAACTAGCTCAGGATCGTTGTCCAACCCATGCTTTGACACAAGCCTTCCATGTTCCGTTGGGCTAGTCACAGCTCTACTTTGAGCCTCGAATTTTTCTCATTTGTAAACCTCTAAGCTTAGAAAAGATGACAGCAAAGATCCTTTTCAACCCTGACATTCTAGGAGTCTTAAGAAGCGCAGAGGTGTGTCCACCACAGGGCAAGCCAGACAAGGGCTGTTGTCCCTTCTTCCCTGCTCACACCCACACAGTCCTCACCATCCTCATCTGTGCACACCCCTGCTCACACATCCCCCCCAACCTGTGCTCTGCCCCTGCCCAACAGATGGTCAAGTCCTTGAAGAAGGCTATGGCCCCGGTCTTGAGCGATGTGACTGTGGAATGGATTTTCCCTGAGACTACTGAGGTCCTGATCTCCCCCGTCAGCACCAGCACCCTCTTCCCTGGAGAACGGCTGGTGGGGTATGGCATTGTATGTGATGCCTCCTTATACATCTCCAATCCCAGATCTGTAAGTATCCTAGAAATTCTCAGGGACACTGGGAGTCCAGAACCTATGCCCACAGATCACCCTTAGCTGGAAAGGATATTCATAGCAGCTAGGAACAAGTTGGAACCGAGTGTTCTATTGTGGGTATATTTTACCCAGTTATGGGTTTACGGTTGCGATGCCACGGGCATTCAATCATGTTGACACTGCTTAGGTAGATGCTTCCATCTCAACGCATGGTTCTCAAGAGCCCCAGTAGCAGAACCACTTGAAGAACTTGTTTACAATGCAGCGCTCTACTCATGCCTGTAATCCCAGCACTTTGGGAAGCCAAGGTGGGAAGACTGCTTGAGCCCAAGAGTTCAAGACCAGCTAGGCAACATAATGAGACCTCATCGCTACAAAAAAGTTTAAAAATTGGCCAGGCCTGGTGGTGTGCACCTGTAGTCCCAGCTACTCGAGAGCCTGAGGCAGAAGGATCTCCTAAGCCCAGGAGGTAAAGGCTGCAGTGAACTGTGACCATGCCACTGCACTCACTTCAGCCTGGGCAACAGAGTTAGACTTTAACTTAAAAAAAAAAAAAAAAAAAA
>CAUYQG010005646.1:0-14556 GCA_963574415.1 Tarsius wallacei
TAAAATGTATGTGGTTGTTTGGGTGGAATACTCTGTAGGTATCTATTAAGTCCATTTGGTGAATTGTCAAGTTTAGGTTCTGGATCTTCTTGTTGATTTTTTGCCTCAATGATCTGTCTAGGGCTGATAGTGGGTATTCAAGTCCCCTGTTATAATAGTGTTATTGTCAACATATTCTTTTAGTTTACTTAGTAGTTTCTTTATGAATTCTGGTGCTCCTGTGTTGGGTGCATATATGTTTAGAATAGATATTTCTTGTAAATTGATTAAATCTTTTATCATTAAGTAATGCCTTTTGTATCTTTTTAATTTTTGATAGCTTAAAAGTTGTTTTATCTGATATCAAGATCATGACTCCTGCCATTTTTGTGATTCATTTGCCTGGAAACTTGTTTTCCATCCTTTAATTTTGAGTCTATGTGTGTACCTTTTGGTGAGATGAGTTTCTTGAATGCAGCAAATAATTGGGTCATGGTTTCTTAACCAGTTTGGCATTCTGTGTCTTTTCAGTGATGCATTTAGTCCATTCACATTCAGGCAGATTATTGAAACATGATTGTTTATCCTTGTCATGAGGTTCTTATGAAGTTTTTTTTAATTTGCTTTTTTTTTTTGTCTTTGGTGTTGATGCATTTGTGTGTTTTCAAGTTTATTGTTATGCTGTATTCTCTGTTGATTCTGTGCTCTGCTGTTTTCTTGGGAAGTGTGTGGTCATTTTTTTTTTCTTCTGTGCTCAATACTTTCTTAAGTGTCTCCTGTAGAGGTGGCCTGGAAGCTGCATAATCTTTTAGGGGTTGGATGTCTAGGAAGGATTTTAATTCTCCATCACTGACGAAACTGAGCTTGGCTGGGTAGGAAATACTTGGATGATTGTTTATCTTTGCAGAATTTGAATATTGGACTCTGCTGCTATTATGAATGGTATTCCCCTGTAGGTAGTCTGACCTTTCTCTGTTGCTGCCTTTAGGACTTTTTCTTTGTGCCTACTTTGTGCAGGCAAATTTCTGTGTGTCTAGGGGTTGGTTTTCTCATTTGATGTCTTGTGGGGGTTCTCTGTATGTCTTCTGTTTGGCTGGTCAAATCTTGGGTGAGATGGGAAAAATTTTCAGGATTACCTCATGGAATACATGCTCCAAGGTGGTCTCCATTTCCTTTTCTTCTTCTGGGATACCAATCAGGCATAGGTTCAGTCTCTTGATATAATCATACATCTCTTGTTGGCTTTGTTTATCTTTCTGAGTTTATTTCTTTGATTTTTACAGATCAGGTTAGTTCCATGTTCTGGTCCTCAAGTTCTGAGATTTTTTCTTCAGCTGGATTACTTCTGCTTTCCATGCTTGTCATCTTGTTATTTATATCCTAGATGAAGTTTTTTATTGCCAAAATCTTAGTTACAAGTACTTTCAGTGTTGCATCTTGTCTTTCTTGAGCCTTATTCACTTTTTCCACACATTCCCTAATCCCTCTAGTATTCTACAGGAACTTCCATTGTTTGGGCTCCTCTGTATGATTTTTCAGGAGTTTCCTCTTTGTTACACTTGAAATTACCTGTGGGCTTCCAATGATTTTTCCTTATTTGTGACAGTTCTGTTGCTTTTCTCTTTAGTTCTGTTATTCACTGTCAGTGGGAAGGAATTTCCCTTTTGATTTGCTCAGCACTCTATTCTTCCCTGATCAGGGCTCTGGATTTGTTCTTTTTGAAACAGGACTGTGTGCAGGAAACTTGCTGTCCCTTGTAGTTTTGAAAGTCGAATAAGGTAGGGGACGGGGAGCTAAGATTTAGAAACTACTTGAAAATCAGAATGTTCACTGATTTGGTATGTGTTCCCTGAGATCCATACCCCACTACCACTCTATTTGATGATGCAGATACAGAGACAGCAATGAGGAGTACAGAGAAAAATAGAATGAAATCACTTGTCCAAGAATTAAAAAAACAGAGCAGTGAAAGTAGAAACCAAAGCAAAAAACAATTGAATACACACACTACAACATACACTCACACATCCCAAAACAAACTGAAATAATAACAGAATGAATAAAACAAGAAACAACAACAAAAAAACAAGAAAACTAAACACACACACACATGCTTAGCACAAAATGAATGGAGAAGAAAAAGAAAGACTTGGAAAAAAAGAAAACAGAAACAAAACCCCCCAAGATTCAGATTGAACTCTCACACATATATTGATACACACCTTAAACTAAAAATAAAATAAAATAAAGAAGAACAAAAGAGCAAAAGCAAACCAACAACAGCAAAAACCCTGAAAGATGAACACTCAATCATTCACAAACACAGGTAAATGGAAAACAAAAAACAAAAGAAGAAAAAAGAAAAAATGGGGGGGATGTAGATCAAAACCTCACATATGCATTCATGCACAAAGGAAAAACTAATAGACAAGAAATTTTTTTTAAACTAAAAATTTAAAAAAAGAAAAAAAAAAACCTTTTGGCAGATTCTATAATTGTACCTCTTGTCTGCTCTCTCCTGCAGAACTTCCACCTCTTTCACTCTCTCACCAGTGTCTGAAGCAGGGAAGGAGGAGGGGCAGCGGGGTGGGTTGGACTACAGTTCTCCCCTTCCACTCTCATATGGTCAGGAAGATCCCCTCTGGTGGGGAATTGTGGGATAATCTATTCCCCAGGTATGTACTCACAGGGAGATGCCCCAGCCAGGCCTATCCTGGAATGAAATTCTATTGTGATTGGCATACAAACTCTGCCTGGTTTTGTCCCTCTCATTTGTGACTCAGCTCTGTGGTTCTGATTTTCAGACGATTTCTGGGGAGGAGGGGGTTTGGGTAAGTCTCAGACTCACAACTGATCTCTGTGGAGTTCTTTCTCCTCCTTTTCTGGCCAAACCCTTTGTCCCATGGCTGGATCAGGGTAGAGGGTGGGGCACCTGGTACTCAGCACTCGTTAGGTCCTCTGAAGTTTGTGCTCTCAGGATATTCCTTCTACACCACGATCAACCCCTGAGCAATTGATCCACCAGCCACAGAGATTGGGTCTGTTGTTCCATGGTGAGCAAGTCAGAGCCCTTCCCTGCACCACCTTTGAGATGGTGGCGGGGTGCCTCTCTTGTCTTCTCTGGTGGGACTCTGCCTCTGGGCTCCCTCCATAGCCCCTGCTGCAAGTGTCCAGCCTGGTGCTGAAGTAGTGAGGCAAAGCCTGGAGCCAGTAGTCTCTCCCTGCCGCTTCATCACAGGAAAACTTTTGTCTGTTTAAAAAAAAAATGGTGCTTGGCTGCTGTGACCTGAGCAGCACCAGGGACAATGCAGAAAAACTGCAGTACCAACTGCTGCACCAAGAGGGCCCTGGCCACTTGCTCACAAGCCCCCACTTAGTCAGTCTCTCCAAGCATTTTCTTCCCAGGAAGGGTTTTGAGGATTTTAGAAAGAAAAGTGGTGCTGGGCTTCTGGATCCCCGGAATTGCTAGGATCCAAGCCAAGTAGCTGTGGCACTAGCCGCTGCACTTGTTATATGCTTTTGGAATAGCCCCTTGAGGCTTGAAAACAACATGGCCTACAAGTAAATGAAGGGGAGATACTAAAATGGCCTTAACACATAAGGATGAAGGATTTCAGAATAGCTGAGGCCAAGTGGTACACACCATTATTAAAGATAAATTGACACAAATACTATTACAGTCAGAAAATAAAGGAAGTCAGATAGGAAACTTGGTGATGGCATTTCACATGGCAAAATAGATGGTGAGCCAGTAAAAAATAATGTTTTATTTACATATTTCAAAAAAGTAAGGGCAAGTATGCAGAGGATTGATGTCAGCCACTCTAATGGAAAAAATGACTCACTCTTACCTAGACCTAAGTCACTTGCTGGACCCAGAGTCAATTGATTGAAAAGAACACCATATCTGTTTAAGGAATGGCCTTGCAATGTCATAACAATAATGAACAATGAGTATGTATTCTCAAAGCAGCCTGTACCTGTTTACAAATATAATTGTTCACTGGGAAAAAGGGTGATCTCAATGTTCAACACATGATCTAAACTACCACTGGTAACAGAGTAATAAACATAGCCCTACTTTTAGACTGTAGGTATACAGAAGGCACATGATAATTACTCCTAACCCAAATATATCTCATCTCAGTTTCAGATTGCATGATGATTGGGCCAGTCTTCCAGCTTCTGAGCGCTTAATGGTCATGGATATATTTAGCAACCAGCAGAGCCATCACCTTGTTCTTTCATCTGTAGATGACGAGTTATTATGCTATAAAGGGCAAAGTGGAAGCTTGTAAAACTGTCTCCATTCCCCATTTATAGTAAATCACAAGACTACTGAAAAATGGCAGAGATTAATGCCACCCTTAGAAACTGAAAGGACATGACAGTGGTGTGACTCATTGCATTCCTGCTTAATTTAGCGATATGGTAACCCTTCAAAAAACGGATCTAGAAAGATGATGGTAATCTGTTATAAAAGTAGTGAAGAATGTAACAAAGTAGTAGCCCCGTACTACTTTCTGTATTTGGAGATGTATAGAAGAAATAACCACCCCTGCTGATTATTGGCAGGTAGCTATAGATATGAGGAAATCACATTTTCAATTTTCAATTCCTATTAGGAATTGTTGGTCAGATGTAGTTAGCATTTACTTAGGACAGTAATACTCTTTCATGCTCTTGTCTGAGGGCTCTGCTAATTCTTCTGCTATCTGTCACAATGTAAACAGAAGGGACCTTGATCATTGGAAACTGTTGCCATGTATTACACTATTCAACTATACCAAGGTTCAGCAAACTTTTACTATAAAAAGACAGGTAGAAACTTTATGACATTTTCCAGGTGATATTTATTAAAACTACTTAACATTGCCATTGAGCATCCATAGACATTATATAAATTAATGAATATGGCTGTCTCAATTAAACTTTATATATTAAGGCAAGCATCAGGCTGCATTTGGCCCAGGGGTCATAGTTCTTATGCTTCTGCAATATACAATGACGTTACAATAATTTTACCTTATGACCAAAAAAATTACAAGTGCTACAAGTTGCTGGAAAGGCACATATTCATCAGAAGAAGGGATAAAAGTGTGAGGGCCTGATATATCTGTGTAGTCTTTAAGGGTCTTAGAGTTTAAGGAAGACTAAGATGTTTCTTTAAAAGTCAAGTTCAGGGTATTTCTCTTTGTATTTCCTTCAACTAAGAAACTGGGACAGTGCTTGGATGACTGTTTTGGGCACAGAAGACAGTATGCACCACTTTTAGCAATATAGCTCTGACTCATTTATCAGATGACTCATTGGGCTTCCAGTTTTGAGTGAACTTAGAGCAACAGAGCCCTCTACAGTAGGTTCAGAAAGAGGTTCAAATGGATACTTTCAACAGATAAATTTATCCATAGTTTATCTGTGGAGGTCCACAACATGTTGACTCTGTAAAGCCTCAAAAGGTGTGTCACTTTGCAAATACCTAGAGTTCTGAAGCAAGACTGTGTTCTTTGCACCGTCTTACTATTCATTTTTGAAAAACAGCTCTTGCCGGGCTCGGTGGCTCAGCCTGTAATCCCCGGACTTTGGGAGGCTGAGACGGGAGGACTGCTTGAATTCAGGCATACGAGAGCAGCCTGAGCAACATAGCCAGACCTTGTCTCTATGAAAAAAAATCAGAAAATTAGCTAGGCATGGTGGTGTGTGTGTCTGTAGTCCCAGCTACCTGGGAGACTGAGGTGGGAGGATCACTTGAACCCAAGAGGTCGAGGCTACAGTGCATCATGATCTTGCCACTGCACTCCAGCCTGGGCAACAGAGTAAGAGCCTGACTCAAAACCACAAAAAAATCTCTCTTACACTAACACACAAAATATATATGTATGGAAAAATCAAGATGTATAACATGTCTATTATGCTATTTTATGTGTGTAAGAGGGAGGGAGGAATAAAATATACATTTCTATTTGTGTGTACCTGCAAAAAGAAACACTGAAAGAATATATAAGAAACTAATAAAAGCAGTTTACCTAAGGGGTGTGAGATGGAATAGGGTAGATGGAGAGGAATAGGAATGAGTCCTCACAATGTAGATCTTGTTATACTGTTTTGATAATTGTGCCATATAAGTGTAATTACCTATTCAAAACAAAAGATAAAAACTTAAGATGGAAAAAGAAAGATGGTTAATTTCACATATATGAATTTTGCCTCAATTTAAAATACAAAATTTGTTAAAAAGAAAAAGAAAGAACAAAAATAGTTAGAGGTCACTAGTCTACTAGAAGTTACTAAAGCTTAGAAAGAGGTGACAAGAGTAATTATGACTAGAGAGTGTAAAGGAACCAATAGTGGATAATTCTGGGGGCTATTCAAAGATGTGAGATTATAATTATTTTTTAATTTTATTCTGATTTTCTGATTTAGCCTTCTTAGAAGATCTTTTTTTTTTTTTTTTGAGTTGGAGTCTCACTCTGTTGCCCAGACTGGAGTGCAGTGCCACATTCACGGCCACCACATCCTCGACCTGCAGGGGGAAGGCGATCCTTCCCCCTCAGCCTTCCAAGTAGCTGGAACTACAGTCATGCACCACCACACCTGGCTAATTTTTTGATTTATTGTAGAGATGAGGTCTCACCAAGTTGCACTGGCTGGTCCCATGGGCTCAGGCAATCCTCTCACCTCGGCCTCCAAAAGTGCTGGGATTATAGGCGTGAGCCACCGTGCCCAGCAGGAGATCATTTTTTTTTATACATGTCAGATCAATTTCTTGTTTAATAATTCCTGCTTTGGGCTGAATATAAACAAGTAGCCAGGCATGCTGGCTCACACCTGTAATCCCAGCACTTTGGGAGGTTGAGGCAAGAGGACTGCCCAAGTCCAGGGTTTGAGAACAGCCTGTGCAACTTGGTGAGACTTCGTCTCTACAGTAAATCAAAACATTAGCTGGGTGTGGTTGTGCATGCCTGTTATTCCAGCTTCTTGCAAGGCTGAGACGGAAGGATCACCTGAGCCCAGCAGGTCGAGGCTGCAGTAGCAGTGAGTGTGCCTCTGTACTCTAGCCTGGGTGACAGTGACACTTCGACTTAAAAAAACCACAAAACAAAACAAAACAAAACAAAAAACAAGTAAACTAGGGCTGTTGAGATGTTAAAAATCAATTTCATTCCATGCACCTATGCTGTTTCTCAATGTGGTAGGTGAAGGCCACAGGACTTTAGAACTTGATGTGTTTTAGCTGGTATGATCCATAGGCAGCAAACTCAGAAGTCTTCATGGAGCAGGCAGAGTGGCAGCAAACTACCATATAGACATTCAAATCCAAATTTTACTAAAGTAGCATGTTGGCATGTTGGGGAAATACAAAGGCTCAATGACCTGCTCAAAGTTCATTAGTCAGTGAATTAGTACCAAGCTCCTCTGTGACCATGAAAGTATAAAGATATGTAGTGTTAACAATATTTATGATAATAACAACAGTTAATGTTTATTTTGTATTTGTAGAATATGCCAGAGACAATACTAAAATTCTATAGACATTACTTTATTTAAAAATCATGAAAATCTCTTTGAGGTAAGCAAAAAATCTTCATTTTATAGATGAGGTAATAAACTTGAGGTTTAGAGAAGCTAAATTTCTCAAGGTCACACAAAGTAAGTAGCAGAAGCAGCTTAGGATTAACCAATAATATAATCCTCTTTGAATAAATAATATTTCTAAAACTGAAGTACATTTTAACTGAGAGGCTCCTCCTCTAATCTAATACTATTCTCCTAATAATAACCACAGCTACTATTCATTAAAGACAAACTCTGAGCTCAGAGCTTTACAAATTATCTCTAATCCTCACAAAAACTATTTAAGAGGGCTATAAGAATTACTTCCATTTTAATAATGAAAAAGCTGAGCATTAGAGAAGTTAGATAATTTTTTCTTTCTTTTTTTAAATTATTCTTTTTTTATTATAAAGATGTGGGGTACAATTCAGAGTTAGGTATACAAACGTTGATTATGCAGGTACCCTTGTTGATGAGGTATGAGATAATTTTTTCAAGGCCACATGTTAAAAAGAATCAAGACTTGAATCCCTATGCAGAAGCATAGGCTAACTTACACTGAATAAAGTAACTACTGATTTGTAGCCTAAATCAATGGTTCTTAACATTTTTTTCTCTATCCTACCATATCCTAGGCACTGGAAACCTCAGCATACTGGGGTTGAGGAAGAGACTCTTCTACTTACTGTATTCATTGTAAGTTGTTCACTGAGTGAGTTAGGTTTGGTGCGAAGAGCTGGATCCCTGAAAGCAAATAAGACGTATCCCCACATTAAAAACAAAATCTACAATCACAAGTCCAAATTATACTGGATAAACAAATTATTTTTTTAGAAAGCTTGCCAATTTAATGGCTGTAAAATAGAATTTTAACTTTTCTTTAGTTTGCACAATCTTTGAATGCTATTAAAGATGAACAATTTTCCATCGAAATGTTTATTTATATTTTTTTCCAATGGGTACATATTTTGTATTTATGCCCTTTGCTCAATTTTCTTCCAGTTTTGCAGGTAATATCATCTATTAAAGTTAATGCTTTTATAGACTACGAATATTAATCCTTTGTCAGAAAAATCTGATGCAAGTATTTTCCCCATTTCCCTGATCCCACTTTTTCCTAGTTATTTCAAATTATTTTAGTTTTTAACTATATCCCTATTTCTGAACTCATATAAGGATCATTTTCACAAACCATTAAAGAGTTTGCTACAATCCCGGTCTCTTACCCTGATTTAAAAGGCACTGATGTGGGTGGTGACACAACAGGATCAGTTGAGAGGTTGTCAGCACCAGGGATCGGAGAAGGAGCTGCAGAATCCCGGGAACTAACACTGTGCCCATCAGAACCAGAATCTTTGGCAAACTTCACCTAGGGAAAAGGTCACCACAGGCGGAATAGGCTACAGATACCCTTTCCCCTCCACCCTCCTTTCATTTTATGTATTCTTTATTACACAAGTCATTACCTGTTCACCTCAAATCAGAAAAAGTAGCTAAGCAAAAAGACAAAGGTGATAATTACTTGCAGTCCATCTACCATTATGTTATCTATGTGTGTGTAATTTTTTACAAAAATGGGCCATACTGTTTTGTTACCTGTTTTGCTCAATCACTGACATATTGACAAATTTCCATGTCACTAAATATTAATTTACAACATTATTTTTAACCACTAAGAGTACATCTAATTTAAGGGTCAGCCCTTCATTGCTATGATTTATCTACAGGAAGAAGTCTCCAAAGGATTCTAGAAACTGAAGTCATAAACATCTGCTATTATCAAATACATATTACCAATTCCTCACCGTTAGACATTCTGCCTATTTTTGTCATAACAATGCTTCTTTGTATTCATATCTTTGCACATAATCTTAAATATTTCCAAACTATAAATTCCCAGAAGTTAAAATTGTCGGATAAAAGGTATGCTCATCATAAAGACTTTTTTTTTTTGAGTTGGAGTCTTACTCTGTTGCCCAGACTGAAGTGCAGTGGCACGCTCCCAGCCACCACAGCCTCAACCTGCTGTGCTCCTCCGGTGATCCTTCCACCTCAGCCTTCCAAGTAGCTGGAACTACAGGCGCGCGCTACCACACCCGGCTAGTTCTTGATTTATTGTAGAGACGAGGTCTCGCCAAGTTGCCTAGGCGGGTCTCGAACCCTCAGGCTCAGGCAATCCTCTCACCTCAGCCTCCCAAAGTGCTGGGATTACAGGCTGAGCCACTGAGCCCGGCCTAAGACTTTTAACATATACCAACAATTACACTTCCCACAGGAAAGAATGAACTAATTTATATACCACAATAGTGTGTAAATCTTTCTGAACACTCTTACCACACTGGGTAGTATCATTCTCTACCAGCTTTGTCAATTTACTTTGCATATCAATATGTAATTCTTTGATTATTGGTAAAACAGACAATTTTTTCTTATGTTTACAAAATGTCAATCTTGATAAATTCAAACTGGCTTGTTATCTATTACCAGCTATGATTTCTTCACATTCAAAGGAAAATTGATGGCCAGGCACGGTGGCTCATGCCTGAAATCCCAGCACTTTGACAGACTGAGGCAAGAGGATTGCTTGAGCCCAGGAGTTCCAGACCAGCTTAAGAAACACAGTGAGACCTCATCTCTACAAAAAATTAAAATAAAATTAAAGGAAAATTGAGAGAGAATATAAAAGCTGTAAAAAAAAAAAAGAAAGAAAAAGAGAGACAGAGAAAGAAAAAAAAAAGGGTAGCTGGGAGCATGTCATTGAAAGAGGACTAGTGGTCCAGCAGGATGAAGGTATCCAATTAGGAAAAGTGTCACTGAGAAGGAAAGTATATCTTTTCTCTGTGGCAGGAATAATGTACTGTATTTTTTTTTTTTATTTTTTGTAGAGATGAGGTCTCACTATGTTGCCCAGGCTAGTCTCAAACTGCTGGACTCAAGCGATTCTCCTGCCTTGGCCTCCCAAAGTTCTGGAATTACAGGTATGAGCCACTGCGCCTTGCTTGTATCATATTTTATAGCTTATAGTCACAAACACTATCATATTTGAACCTAACAATCACAGTATAAAGCAAAAAGGGTCATTTTGCGGGGAGAGGGTATAGTATTAATTAACCACAACTTGTAATTTTATTATGGAAATTAGATATATACTCATGATAAAATGTTTAGAGGATGCAAAAGGTATAATGCTAAAAACTAAACGTTTCTGAATTCCATTTCCATTCTCCAGAAGAAAATCACTTTTAATCATTTCTTTTAAAGCTTCCAGGAATTTTCTGTGAATATATGGGCATATGTGTCTTTTACGTGTATGTATGTGTACGTACATACATGTACGTATTACTATGTGTATAGATGTCTATATATGTGTATACACACACACACACACACACACGAGACCACACTATCCACACTGTTCTGCAAATTGCTTCTTTCACTTAAGAACGGATTTTGGATATTCTTTAAGAGCTACATAAAAGTTACTCTGAAAAAAACCCAGAATTTTACCAGTCTCTTGATGGTGGACACTTAGAGGTTGTTTTCAGTTTTTTACTATTAAATGTGGCAGAGGGAGGAAAATACATATACATACATACATATATTTTTGCATACTTATGTAAATGCACTGATAAAATAAATCTGAAACCATAGAATCACTAAGTAAGAAAGTACATACACTGGGCAGGATTCATTATTTTAAAAACAAAATATAAAGAAGTTTAATGTGGAGAAGTGATTTTCTCAAAGTTAACAACCTCTTCTAGATTCTGAATAGAGAACCAGCAAGGACATAAATTTTGTTCTTTAGATTCCAAAGCTGTTGCTCTTTTCCACTACTCCATTTCTACTTTTTAAAAGAAACCTCTATTTTTAGAACCTGGTTTTCAAACATATTCATTCATTTATTCATTTAACTTAACTAGCAAAGAAACATTCAGGGGACTCATCAAACACAACACAGCACAGTTTCACTTACCCGCCTAACCTCTACCTCGAACACCAAGATAGAGTCCGTTGCTTGAGTCCAGCCTATTACCCCTTCAGAGCCAGCAGCACAGGCTGGAGGGATGATAAGCAAGCGCTTCCCTCCTTTTTTCATGCCCAGCATTCCATCCTCCCAGCCCTTTAGGAATCAGAGAGGGGGAAAAGTTCATCAGACAAAAAGCTCCACATAAGACAAAGTTAAGTACAAGAGCATTCGTTTTCACTTATCACATTTTCAAATTTAGTCAGCATCTGCAGAGGTCAAGTTCAACTATTACCCCACATTGGTTATAAGAGTATCTAGAATACAGTTTCTAAACCTACTTGTAAAAGCTGGTATATCTGGGGTTGGATGAAATATACTTATTTTAGATGATGAGAAAAAATGGGAGGAATAAAAGAATGACAATAAGAGAGACATAAAGCCTCTCATATAGAAAACATATTTTTCCAGGTATTGTGGTAAATGCTTTCCATGTATTAGCTTGTTTAATCTCCCTAAAAACTTTTTTTTTTTTTTTTTTTTTTTTGAGTTGGAGTCTCACTCTGTCGCCCAGACTGGAGTGCAGTGGCCGCTCCCGGCCACTGCAGCCTTGACCTGCTGGAAAATAAATGTTTCTTAAGTCATTTAAAAAACCCAGTCTTCCTTTAGGACTACAAACCCTTTATCATCTGAGTTTGTGTCCCCACAGTTCCTTGGCCTTAGTTGGCACAGAGTAGTTGCTTACCAAATGGAAATAAGGCTTAAATGAGAAATTGGAGAGGGTAAGAAACCCTTTCTAAATTTGTCAATTTCAAAGCAATTGCAAATCATCTCCCTCTTATTTTTTCAGTTTCTTAGAAATATATCCTTCCTCAGAGTTGCGCGCACTCTCTTTCTCTCTTTCTCTGTCTCTCTCTCTCCAAAGGAACTGTATAAATAAAGGGAGATTTTAGAGTAATATAAACTTTAGCAAACTTTGACTTTTTTCCAGGTCTTGAGTCAATACAAGTGGGAATTTCAAGAATTATAAGATTGAAGATTCAATATTGAAAATTTTGGTATTGGTTGAGAAAAGACATAGCAAGTAATAGAAGACAAAATGGCAGTGCCAATATATGCAAGATAATTATTATAATAAAGTCTGCACTTTTCCCTGACTGTAAATTGCTACATATGTCATACTGGAAGAATGGGCTAATTTTTAGGGGTGATGCCAGATGCTGGACCCAGCTCTTAAAATTTCAGGATTACTTTATTCCCAATAATTAATTAACTTAGTTGCCCTGAACATATCAAGATAAATTAAACATAATAACTCAGATTTTCTTAGTAAATATATGCTGAAATGTCTAGATTTCACATAAGGCTTTCATTCTTAGTGTTAGAAAATAGGTGGAGGCAAATACAAGAACCATGTATGTAAATAATCAGGCTTCCCCTGGCGTCTAGAAACTTCTTAGCTCCCTGTCCTTATTAAATGCATATCCAGTAATAAAAGAAAGCAATGGTTCATTCTAGTCCCTTAACAGAAGTTGTTTTTGCTCTCATGTTTAAATCAGTAAGAGTAAGACCAAGTGTAACAGTAACTAATATTTATTGATGAATAAATACCATGTGCTATGTTCGGACAAAACATTTATGTAAAATATCTAATTTAATCTTTGCAGTGATTCTGAGACTTCCATTATTATTTGCATCTCTGTTTTACAAATGGCTAAACTGAGGCATAAAGTGTTTAAGTCAGCTTTTAAAGTCCTTACTGTGAATGATGATGCTTGGGATTCCAAGTCAGATCTGTTGCATTTCTAGAGTTTGAAATCTGTTGAAGAAATTCTTATTTCCCTTCTGCCTCTACTAAAGTGTAGGTTTGGGTTTTTTCCCCTATAAATCATGAGGATAGTCAACACTATTCATAAACAAATTGTTTGGGGCTAACACATTTTTGAAATAAACATTCCTTACTTTAAATGGAATAGAAAAATGAAACATTTCCATTGCTAATTTTGTTGTGGTGTAGTTTCAGCAGACAGAGATAGGCTACAACTTACGAGTATATGTGTTTTGTCTTAAAAGCCTAGGCCAAGAAATTCTTTGACTCTAGGACTTCAAAGACCCACAAATCTGTAAATATTTCTTGCTTGGGAATCTAGTCTTAAATTGTCTTTGGTAGTATAACACGGAGCTTCTGAAATACCCTGCATTTTTACATCTATATTTATTGTTTGTATGGCTTTTGGTTTAATGATATTTATTTAAATAATATAAAGCCTTTCCAATATTGTTTGCATATTTAAAAAAAACAGTGTGACTTCCTTGGCAACTTGCTAAAATGTGTATTTCTAATATAGTAGCTATACTTTTTAATTATATTGTTAGTGTGTAGCAATATTAGATATCTGGGGAAAATTCTAGAAAGTTCAAGGAACAAATTAGAAATCAATGAGATTATACCTTGTATAAATACAAACAAGAGAAACGGAATGCCACTGTAATACTGGTCTACAAAAGATTCATTTGATCTTTCTCCCAAATCCTAAAATTCAATCTTTATACATATTTCTAAAGTAACAATTGAAGAACTTTTTATAAGCTGCATGACTTTTTCCCACAACAAAAAAACCCTTTAAAGCTATAAAGAGACTCAAAGTAAGAGGATGGGAAACAAATTTTCAAGCAAATGGAACTCAAAAGAAAGGTGGGGTTGCAATCTTAGTCTCAGACAAAATACCCTTTAAGCTATCAAAAATCAAAAAAGATACAGAAGGCCACTACATAATGATAAAAGGTTCAATCCATCAACAAGGAATATCCATCTTAAACACAAATGCATCCAGCATAGGAGCGCCAACTTTCATAAAGCAACTCCTAGGTAAACTAAACAAAGATATCGGCTCCAATACCATCATAGCTGGGGACTTCAATACCCCACACACAACCCTAGACAGATCATCAGGACAAAAAATCAGCAATGAGGTCTGGAATATCAATGTGACTCTTGACCAAATGGACTTAATCGATACCTACAGAACACTCCATCCAAAGACACAGAATACACG
>CAUYQG010005651.1:0-29581 GCA_963574415.1 Tarsius wallacei
GTGAGACTCCAACTCAAAAAAAAAAAAAAAAAAGAAATATGTGGAGATAAGATGACCGGGAAAAGAACAGGGAAGAATATGGGAGCAATATTTTGCACCTCAAATATTATCCACTAAGCATGGAATATAGTTAATAAATAAAGGTAATGTGAATTTTATCCAAGGAGGAAAATTCTACAACTCTATGTTTACAATAAAGTTTTCTTTTCTCTGATTTCTTAAGTTGTTCCACTGCACCAAGGGTCTTCTCGCATCTGTTGCTGAAACACTTTTAAAGTCTTCGTCTTCCTCAGAATCCCTTTCCTGATCTTCCTACTTCTTCCTGCCTCTCCTTCCTATTCACTACTCATGAAGCAGAGTGATCCTCTCAAAGCTTAAATCAGATCATGTCACCCCCTGCTTATAATCTTCCAGCGGCTTCTCATCCTATGTAGAAAAAAATTCAAATGTTCCCCTCACCCTTGGCTCACATGAAAATCTTTCATGACTCAGCTATTTCATACCCTATGCCGTACCATTCTCCCTTGCTCATTTAGCCCCAGTTATATGGGAATTCTTACTGTTCCTCAAACCTACCGTAATCTTACCTCAGGGCCTTGGCACTTGCTGTTCCCTCTGCCTGAAATGCTCTTGTCCCCAATATGCACACGGGCTGCTCTCTGACTCCACTCAGGTCTATGTTCCTGTACTACCTCCTAATGTGTACAGCCACCACCACCAGGCCTGCTCTGTTCACCAACACACTTAGTGCACTCTGACTTTAGATCACATGTCTATTTATTGCCTATTATTTATCTCTTAGACTAGGATGTACTTTTGGTGATAGCTGCAATTTTGTCTATTGGTCCACTAATATACCCTCTGTGCTTAGAAGAGTAGCTGAAACATAGTAGATGCTCATAACTATTTGTGAAATAAATGAAATAATGAATCATAACTAGAAATTATGCTTACCAATGCAACACCAGTCACTAATTGAATGCTGCCAGACACAAAGCTCTATAATTGCATGGTGCAAAAATATAGACACCTAAATGATGTAGCATGTGAGAATATGAGGAGAATTCAGAGTTAGAGACCACTCCCTGTTCAGATAATGAAACTTAAAAATATTTAATGACTTATTTGTGTTCACATATCTAGTAAATGGTGGTCCAGGCAATAACTTGGTTCTATACTCACTGACTGGAGTTTTACTTGTTTATACTACACAGCAAGTAATTTGTCCTCTAAAAGCTAGGATTCCAGTTGGGAAGCCCAGATGTATTAATTTGACAGTAATTTGGGAACAGGTGTAAAGTATCACTTTTTGTTGTTGTTGTTAAGTACAGTGTAGTGGGTGATCAGGAGATGAAGAGGGAGAGGAGAGATGTTCATGGGGATATCTTTGGGGGAAGCTTTGTGTTTGTGTCTAAAAGACAGTCAGGGACAAATGCAAGGGCAAGTGTGCTGTCTGTCCCTAAATGCAGACCACAGATCAAGTGTCATCCTCTGAGGAAGAGAACTACAGGCAGGAGCAGAAAGGACTGTTTCAGTGTGGGACCTTTTGAGATACTCAGGCATAATGGGGGGCCTAAATAGCAAAGAATAACACAGAATCAGAAGCAAAGTTTCTTTCAATTTCTCTTTGACTGCACAGAGAAAGCACAAGAGCCAGGAGACCTACCTTCCTGAGAAAGGCTGTGGTTCTCGTAGGTGCCATGCTAGAGAAATGTGCCAGCAGAAGCTATTACCAAGAGGAAGAAGGACAGAAAAGTACCATCCATAGAGCTCCAAATCAATCCATGGAACAGATATACTGGAGAGTGAGGTCCTGTAATTAAGTAAATGTGTTAAAAAGCCAGCAAGCATGATCTATTAAAAATAATGGGACCTCGTGGGTACCCACAGGCTGATGAGAACCGGGGAGAGATAAATAGAAATAAAATAGGTGACTGTGTGTTTTATTTATCTCTTAGTTTGCATAATCACAAGTAAACAAGCATGAATGCTGAGCCTGAGACCCCCCAGGGCATGTCCATTCTCTACTCATTGCTAGGGACAGTCATTCATCTGTATGCTTAGCATAGCCTAGCATTCAATAGTATTTGGGGAAAGAATGAACAAATAATTTATTTCTGGCTTGAAAAGTTTATTCATTTATATTAATATTTCATTTATTACCTCTAAATTGACCAGATTATTAAATTAACCATTATTTGGTAGCCAAAATTTTGCTGTATACACAGAATATAAATGGATTATATCTGTTCTGCAACCACACAGTTAAGGAAGCACTGAAGTCAAAAGAGGAAACATGGGGCATAAATCTGCTTCCATTCTGCCTCCAGGCTGCTGTTTCCAGTCATGTTCAGTTGCAGACAGGATGAGATGGGAGGAAGGTGTCCTGACATCCCCCTCCCCAGACAAGGTCACCCACATCCCAGCAACTCAAATGTCAGACTGTTGAGCTAATAAGCTGAGAAATCACACTGACTCTCTGGGGAGTGTCCCTCAGTTGGCATTCGTCAGCTAACATCGTGTTTTTTGTGTTTGTCACTATGACATTGGTTGCCTTCCGTCCAGGTGCTCTTGTTGGTACACTGGCCTTCAAATTGGAGTTCTCTAGAATAAAAAAGAAAAAAGAGAAAGAAGTGAGGAGACTGCTCTGAAGAAATAACTTATCTCAGAAGATCTCAGAAATTCATCTGCCCAGAATACACCTAGCACTTGGGGGATGGGACCCCGTGGGCACAGGGGCTCACCTACACTAGATTTTTACTTTGTATGTCCCTTCAAAAAGAACCCACCATGCGGTAGACAGACTCCTTTACATGGCAATGTGGGCATAGAAGATTGAGACTGACTCGATTCTCCCATGTGATCTCTGGGTGACCTTGAGAAAGTCACTTTCCTTCTCTGGGCTCCTTCATTGTCAATATGGATGGCAACCCAACATCCCAGGACTGCTTTGAGAATCCAATGGAAATATATACGAGAAGCCTTTGCACCCAGTAAAACCATATGCAAATACTGGATATCATTAAAATGAGATCCTTTCCGTTGTTTCATCACTAAAGCTATTGGCTAAAGTCCAAGGCAGATGCCATGCTGTACACCGAATTCCATTTTATACCAAATTATGTCAGAGAGCCCAAAGTATTTCGATTTTAAAATCCCATCTTCGGCTGCTTGCATGTTTAAATGAAAATTCATTTGGATAACAGCATGCTTGGAGCAAGACAGCAGTAACTAAATAAACAACTAATCAGCAATGGATTAGGCCTCTTGATAGGCTCGCGAATGGCAGACACTTGCAGTGTGCTGGCCTGGAGTGACCAGAGCCCACAGTTCCCGGGCTCCAGCCTGTCCTCCTTTGGGGTGGTACTCACTCTCCCTCTCTCAGAAGGATGTACATTGCCTGATTTAAGCACCTAACGTGTATGTAGGGAGTAGAAAGGAGATAATGGTGTGTGTTTGTTTTAAACTTATCCATTTTTGTGGCCTGCTTTTTCTCTGCTGTCAGCCAGGAAGAAGTCTCAGAACTGCCCTATATGGGCAAGATGACACGGAAGGCCACCCCAGCAGCTCTGGCTCTGAGTACCCTCATCAAGCCTTACCCCAAGACAGTTGCTTTGGCACAGGTGGCTAAAGATTCTTAATTCTTTCTGTGAAAGACATGAGCGATACCATGTCAGGATGTTTTTGCCTCATCATACTTGGGGATATCTTCTGCTCTGTGCAGAGGCTGTGTTCCCACACTTGTGACAGAAGAGACAGATGGATGGCAGGGCTCAGACTCCGTTTCCTCAGCTCATGGGGGCAATGCCCTAGGAGATCCCACAGGGAGGTCCAGCCTGGGCATCCAACCATTCATGTCCTACCCTTTTTCAAGACCAACTTTCCTAGGCATCTTCCAGTAGCAGCATGTCATCGTGGCTCTGTACTTAGAAGACCACTGAGCACATGGTGAGCTCAGGCACATCTCTTTAGCATCCTCATCTGTAAAATGGGCCCAGCACTATTCACCTCACAGAGCACTTCTGAGTATGAAATGTGGTCATACAAATACAAAGCTTAGCCAGTGCCTGTATCCCTGTGAGCCTTGCGCATCACAACAGGTCTCCCCAGTGACTGACTCTCACACAGGGCTCAGCCTGCTGCGTATTCTGAACTTCCCATGAGCTCTTTGTACTATTTACTCTTTCATTCATGCCGGCCTTTGAGGTTGGGAATCATGCCCACTCGGAGTTTTGTATTACGTGTAGCACTTAGCATTTTACTGAGCATTAGGATGGACTTTTAACAAATGGTTGGTGTTAGCACAAGTCTGTTTTGCTTTGTGAACAGGGGTAGGTAAGGTGAGAAGTGCCCATTCACACTAATCGTGGAGGAATCCGCGGCCTGCGTGCAGGGCGAGCCACTCTATCTTTGGCTCATACTTCAGTTTGCAGGGCACATTCATTCATTCTCTTATGGAATGTTCTCATGGACCTACTGCATGCCAGGAATCCAGGAGGTGATGAATAGGCAGCCAGGATTTCCATCTCCACGGGGCACATGGCTCTGTAGGCTTCTGTCATTGATATGCTGTAACTATTTTTGCTCCTTCAGAAAAGAAATGATCAATGATCCAAAGTACTTAGAAATCACCATAACCTGAAAAGTTGATGGCATGTAAATAATAATCTGCACCTTATTATGTATACCTTTCATTGGACTCGAAACAGTTACAGAATCTGATGCTCTGCATTACCTGTTGAGCTTGTTTTATCTTTTACACAGAAATCAACCATGTAGAGGAAACATCACATTTTCTAAAAGACACTTATGCTCTATTTTAAGAGTGTTAAGTGATCTGGAGATCAATGTGTCTGTTCAAAAAGAACCTCAGAGGCTGAGATGCAGATGTGGTTGGTCACTCCAACAAGGTCCTCCCTGGTGAGCTATAGGGAGTTCCCTGTGCAAGCAGAATCCTTTTCTTGTTCCGTTCCTGAAAGTGGCAGAGGAAGGAACAGGTCCTTTGGGGATTCAGAGTTGATCCAATGCACAAAAGGCTATTCAGCAACTTCTTAGGATAAATTGATATTAGTCCTGGGGAGACTTTTCCTCGAAATAGAAAAGGACAGAGAGACAGAGACAGAATGTCAGAGGCAGAGAGACAGAGAAAGGAGGAGAGAAAGAGGAAAGAAGAAAGACTTCAAATCCTTTATATTTGTTTTTGGAACATTTTCTCCATATAACACACATATGGCCAGGAGCACAGAATGTCAGCCTGGTGAATTGTCACAGACTCAACACACACAAGTAGTCAGCATGCAGATAAAAAAGCAGAACATGGTACACACCAGAATCCCCTTGCCCTGGTGTATTCACAGCTGCTGTCTTCCGCAAGTCTCAGATGAGTGTGCCTGCTTTTCAATTCTCGGGAGCAGGCTCACAGAGAATATTCTCAATGGCTGCTTCCCCATTCCACACTGTGTGTGTGAGATTCATACGTGTTGTGGCCTGTATTTGCAGTTGCCCTTCTTAATGCTGTGTAGTATCCCATTGTGTGAATACACTGCATATTCTTTATCTATTGGACTTTTGAAGGGCTTTTGGGTAGCTCCAGTTTTTATCTATGACACGTAGTACTGCTATGCACATTTTATTGTACAAGTCTTCTGGTGAATATATGCCCTCATTTTTATAAGGAGTGAAATAAAACACTCTTTAATTGCAAGAATTCAAGAAACTTTACAAATTTGATATTATTATAACAAAGATTCACAGGAGAGAAAAATTTGCAAAAGTCAAACATGTGTAGAATATAGCTATTAAATAGTAGTGAGGATAATATCTGATTTTACCAAGAGACTTTTTCAACTATATCTTTGTAGTTATTAGTATTTACTGCAGTATCAATAATTAGTATTGCTGCCAATTTATATAACTATTAACTAAAATAAGTAAGATTGCTTGGTTGTTTTGCTAGAGTTCTATTTTGTCACTAGAATGAATGAGGGCACGTGTGAAGAACACACAAGTCACTGAATCAAACCTATAGGAGAGTTAACTATTCATCCAAAGGGTGGCAGCTTACCTCAGTTACAGGCAAAGGATTCGTTAGTAGGAAATGACCAACTCTGAAATACCGATCTTGCAATAGCTAATGTTAAGAACCAGGAGGTGATGAGCAAAGGAAGACGACAGGCAGTAATTAGGAGACTCTTACATTCACTCAAGTGAGCAAACCAGAATCAGATAATCAGCAAAAGGGTAACAGTCTGTACTTATTCTCCATTGGCGACCTGTGAATAGCCTTTTTACATGGCCTGGCTTTCCTTGAGGAAGTAATTGTCGTCCTCTGCTTTTTAGTTTGCTGAGAAAGCAAAAATGAATGAACGAACAAATGAATGAGTTAAAAAAGAGCCCAGCCCGTGTTCCCAGAATTGCTTCCTCCACCTGCCTCTAGCCAGGGAAATACTTTGTGGGTTACAGCTGCCTGGGCAAAGCTCTGAGGAGTCTCTGTGCTTATCTCACTTTCCTTTCACCCCTGGTAGGATAATAAGATGCAAGACTCCAGTGTTTGACAAGCTGGTTGCTCCAGCAAGGCTGTGGGCCTAGGATGGGAGATTAATTAATGCTCCAGTTTGATGTGGCAATGAAATTTCGATTATAATAATCTCTAATTATCTTGTACCACGAGCGCCCTGACTCTCCCAGGTGTTTCTTCTTGGTTGGAAATTGCTACTTGTGCATGAAATAAAGCAGGCTGCATTTATTTCGGGGGGAGATGATGTGAGTAGGAGTGGGAAAAAACATACACTGTCCTGTTTGGAAGCAAAGGAATATCTGAAGTGGAGTACCTCTTTGAGGAAAGTGTGGCATTTGAGGAAAGTAAAGTTGACATTATTTTATAGCAAGTGTAAATGAGGCAAAATGATGGAAAATGTAATGAAGAAACCAAACTGAATAAGAGACCTTATTTCTTAACTTTTAATGACCAGGCAAACACCCCTTTTGCTAGACTATGCTGTCTCTCAGTTGGAGAAAAAGGTACCATCAGGTGTTCTTTACATAACAGATTCACCTTTGAGAAACAAATATAGGTCCTCATGATTCAGGGCTTGGACAGAGGAGATACAGCTTGCAGAGAGGGAAAGAAGAATCACTCATTCCCATCACAGTTTACGCCCTAAGTCACCTGCGCAACTTGGATTCTTCTTCAGTATTACTTGGAAAGATTGGAGGACCCATTAAGCCAGAAAGGAAATTGACAAAATCTGCCTTCTGGAAGAACACACTCGTAGGGAGGGTGGGAGGAGACAAAAATCTCCTACACGCAACGTACTCTGAGAAGCATCAGACTTATTCACAGATTCCTCTCAGGAGACTCCTTCCCCTCAGTAATTAATCAACACTCTAAATCTGTTTTTCTTATTGCAAAATGTGGAAAACAATAGCTATTAATTGCTCACAAAGACTATCTTCATGTGGTAAATGGTTCAGCCCAGTGTGTGACATGCAATCAATGCTTTGTAAATGTGGTTGTTACTGAGAATATTTCAAATATCCCCAAACCCTTTGCCCAAGCACATAGACATGATTTTAGGTAGAATCATGAGTGTGTGAGTGTATGCGTGTGTGTATGTGTGTGTGTGCTGGCATATCCAGACTGCCCATAAGTTTTATTTTGAGCATGTCTGGCAGCCAAGAGTCAGACACCAAATGGTACTCACATCTCTCATCCTCATTTCTAATACTAATTATTCTGCTCTCTGAGGAGATTGCTGCCTTCATCTGAGTGTCCTTACCTGTCAGGAGTATTGATGGTGCACCCAGACTAAGGGATACCTGAGTTGAAAGTTGGAGAAGAATAATTCTCACCAGAAGTACTATTCCAATTTTGATTACAGAAAATAAAAAGGAGTCCTGAGGAAATGCTGCAGCCTTGAGGCAGAGACAGGTGTCCCTCTGGGGTGATGGGCCATGTGCTCAAGAGCCAAGGCTGTGGAGCATAGACAAGCAGAATGCAGGAGATGGACACAGGTTCTGCAAAGAGGCAGGTGGTTTACTCATGTTGGGGGGCATCTGATGCACAGTGTTGAGGGGGCAGGGAGCAAGTTAAAGGGATCAGCAATAAGCAGTCTGTCTCTGTCTGTTGAGAGCTGTCATGTAGCACATGGATTGGGAATAGAGAGATCTTGGAGAGTGCCCTTGTGAAGCTTGTGACTGAGGGTTTGAGGAATTTTTCTATCATCCTTTTAAATGAAGATGACAGAGGTCTTCCCAGGGACTTAATAATAGATTCAATTAAGAGTAAAGCCGTGCAGCTGCAAATACATTAAAGATTTTTTTTTTAATCTGTCGAACCAGTACAGAATGCCTACATCATTTTATCCAAGTCTCTCTTCATCTGATAATGACTAGTTGTGATAGAAGGGAGCCAGGCTTCAGCCTGAGCCCAAAGAAGCTGCATTGCTTCCCACCCACCACTGTTCAAGTATGCATAGCTGCCCAGCCTCAGAAGGGTTTTAGACTTGAAAGGTTTTATATCTTTTTGTGAGGGACAGACAGGCAGCTAGCTATATGGTGGGGAAATTATACAGACATGGATATCCATACATTGAATAATTGGCTGGCTGGGGAGAATGAACACTCTGTTGCGTCTTACTCACACTTATCTGCTTAAAATTGCTTCTACTGATGGAAGCCCCAGGAAGAAGGCAGCTTGCTTACAAGAATCACCCTGGAGGATGCACGGATACATGCACACAATTTCTGAAGGAGAGTATTTACATTTGGTTGCTTCAGTTGAACAGAGGACAAAAACCTCATTTGTTTTCCATTATACCCACACTCTGTGCAAAAATAAAGGATCCATACTGGTATTTTGCTGAAGGAGGTGTATCAGTTAAGACTTAAGTTTAGCCACAAGTAATAGAAACCTAGAAAATAATGGCTTAAATAATGTAGAAATCTATTTTTCACATGAAAATTCTTGAGGGAGGGAGTCAGGGTGGTATGGTAGCTCTGTGGTCAACTAGGATCTGCCTTCCTCTGCACCATCCATGCTGTGCCATTCAGCCTCATAGGCTCAGCCAGAGCTCCAGCCATCTCATAATTCTTCCAAGCAGTACAAAGTGAGGAGGAAAAATCAGAGAAATTTTTAGGAAAATTCTGGGATGCTCCCATGCAACCCTCTTGCTGGCTAGAACTTAATCACGAGGCTCTGTCTAACTGCAAAGGAGTTTGGGCCACAGTCTCCACTAAAAATTGGCGAGTCTATGAAGGTGAGACTGGGTATGGTGATAGAAAGTTAACAATCGCTGCCTTGGATCAGAAGAAACCTATTACATTTCATATCTAAAAATCTGATATTCCCAGGAGTAGATGCTTCTCAAATAATTTTTTTTTTCTCTGACAAGCCCCAACTTAATCTCTTGTGACTAATCCTAGCTTTGAAGATTTGGGTAAGCCCTTTTAGATTGAATCTAGGGAAAACCTTGGAAATTTTCGAGTTTGCTTGACTCTTCCGTGTTGTCAGTATTTCCCTTTCTTTTCTTTTCTTTTCTTTTTTTTTGGATTCTGCTTGAATTGAAGAAGAATCTTTGTGTGGTAAGAGCTTACCAATATTGATGATCAGTCCCACAAATTATTTTCTCATTCCTCAGCATCATCCTTTATGCATAGTCCATGCAGCCCGGTGATAAAAATGTGATTTACAGTCAGAAAACAAGGCAGACATCGAGGATTCTCTATAGGCAATCCAATCAAGATCTGATAGGTTCCTTCAGAAACTTGAGTTTCCTCTGTGCTGTATCCCTCCCGGGTCAGATCACGATAATCACCGTCTGCACTGGGATCTCTTGGAGGTTAATTAGTTATCTGTATTGCAGCTTGAGCCTTTTATTGAATAGTTTTCTTTCCTTATCTTTGGCACATTACATGAAATTTTAACTAGGGTTTTTAGAGATTTAAATTTTTTTCTATGGAAACTTAATTTTGAATGGTATCTTGTGATATTATTCTTGGATGAAAAACACTGAAAGTAAAACTGTTCTTTCAGAAACCAAAGCTTTCTGCAATTTTTATTGTCTTATATTTCCCACAATGGCCAGCCAACTTTTCATTACTCTCTAGTGAACTCTGCTCCATAGACCAGAGTGAAATCAAATAATTAAGGAAGTACAACATAGTGATTAGGCACTTAGGCATGGATTCAAAAATATGTGGAACTCAGTAGGGCTCTAACCCCTACTAAACAATTTCCTTAGCCTCTCTAGTTTTCAGATTTTCACTTGTTAAATAACAATAATTCCTAGAGTGGGGTGTTGTGAAAATTTTATGGGACAATGTATGAGAAAACACTTAGCTTACTAAGTGTTCAATAAATGCAGTCTCTCTCTTTCTCTCTCTCTCTCTCTCTCTCTCATTCATGTGTGTGTGACAGAGAAAAATACCCACATCACAAAAAGCACCAGAACTGACAGATTTTCAATCAATCTAGCTTCTCATTTTCAGATTCTGTTTCCTGTCCATAATATTGCTAGAAATTATCAAAGCCAAGGTAGATTTTAAAAATCACAATGTACATTATTTTCTAAAAATCCTCTCTAGTGTTAATAAAAAAAGATTAAAGTCATTAAGAGATTGAAATATTTCTAAAACTACATGTTTTCAATACAGACAGTAGAAATTGACTCACACACACACACAAAAGAATGTGGAAATAAGCACTGTAATACTTCCTCCCACGTTCCCATTAATTATGTCATTATTTTTCCATTGTCGTTCACTTTCCTTACTACAATTTCCATAATTGTTTGGTCTTAATTTTAAATTTTAATGCATTAAAATTTTACAAGCAAAGGAGTTTTTGCCTTCCTTTCCTCCATTTTGATTGGCTCCTGCATTCTTGCATGTTTGAGAAAGTCTGCTCTGAGCCTTTTAGGCCACCTGGCTGCCATAATATTTTGGGGTCACATTTTATTTCCCTCAAATTCTGGTACACACTACTCTGTTATCATCTAGCATTGAATGTTACCTTGGAGAAGTCTGACATTGTCTTTTATTTATTTTATTTTATTTTTCCTGGTAATTTTTCTTTTTTTTTTCCCCCTAGGTACAAAGAATTCTTACTTTATCCTCAATGCTGTATTACTTGACTAGGACATATTTCAGCACCAATCATTTTGAAACAATTTTTCAAGAAATAAAGAGTGCTCTTTAGAGCTGCTGATATGGTTATTTCTTAATTTCAAGGATGTTCTCCTATATTACATACTTGAATGCTTCTTCATTGTATGTATTTGGTTTCATTGTTTCAGCAACACCACTTTTTTTAAAAGTTGGATTTCCTCCATATTCATTATCTTCTCCCTAATTTCTTTAATCACATTGTCTTTTTTCCTTGGTATAAACTAAGAATACCTTGAGTCTTTCCCTTATGTTGGTAGTTGCATTATCTATTGTGCCCCATTTCTTGTTGTTGGCTCCCAATTTATTAGTACCAAAATGATCCTCCCTTTGAGCCTTGGACCCATAGTCTCACTTTAATCTCAGTCTGTGGTTTTGCAATCTTTCTTTAAGTGTTTATATCACATGCATGCTCCCCCTCCCCCCCCTCCCCGTAATTGTGAAGAATGTTTTCAAGCATTTCAAGTTAGATTTTCTTCCAAGCAGGGTTCTTCATTTGACTATTGCAAGCAAAAGTTTCTTACTTTCTTTACTTCTAAGTTGGTTTCCCCACACCCTTTTTTCTGGAATATGTTTGTAGAGCTACCATGGCTCTACCTTTTATCTTGGTCCTCCTCAGACAGCTTTATTTAGGATATCTATTTATTCTGATAGTCTCTTCCTACTGTATGCAACAGCTATTCAGAGATGCAGGTGTTTAACATTCTAATCCACTTTGTCACAGCCTGAGGGTCCAAAATGGGGCAGAGATCACCTGGGCCTTTTTGATGCATGTTTTAATAATTGGGTTTTGATTTATCCTCTCCTATTCTGTTAAATTTTGATACCCAAAGGTCTAGCCTTTCATTTTGAAGCACCAAAGACTTCATTCAGCAGAAAGTCCTGCCTTAGATGACTTCCCCTTTCTTTTTTACTTACCTTATCAATCACTCCTGTCCCATTGACCCCCAATAGAACTTGAAGTTTGGTGCATTGAATTGAAAGTGAGGCCTTACAAAAGAAATTATTATAGCTTGATTCCATCTCTGACACTTAGAGTTTTCCATAAAGTTATTGAGATTATCTTACCTTCCAATCATTAAAGCAGGAATTTAAGTTTGCTGCTTACCCTTTTCATTATTTCAGCCAGGGTGTTCTCTCTCTCTCTCTCTCTCTCTCTCTCTCTCTCTCTCTCACACACACACACACACACACACACACACATGCAAACGCGCTATTTAGAAGAGCAAACAGCTGGACATAAAACCTGTTTTGGTCTTCTTAATGAATCAGAACGCCCACCATGGAGAGCGATTTTAGAATCAAATTGTATAGGGAGGGGGTTCTGTTTCTCATGGTATGTTGTGCTCAGCCAATGCATATTAGGGCAGAGGGAGAAAATGAGACAGCCCAAAGTCATGAATATCCAAAGCAGCCCAACTCTATCTCTTCAAGGCTATGTTGAACCAAAACCCTCTTGCGAGCTGTTTTGAGTTGCAGATCTGTTTGCAAATGAGCTTGGAGCACACTGGGTAAAAGAGGATGGTTGGTAAATTCTATTTCACTTCACCAGTGAGCTGAAAAAGCATTGGATAATATGTTATGAGTTGTAGATCTGTTTGATTGCATTGTTGCAAAGTGGGAATTGTTTTGCAACATAGATTCTTAATCACTGAGGCATCTATGATTGAATGCGTCGAAAATTGGCTGAAATTGAAAGTTAACTATACTGCAGACGGCTTATTCTGGTGTATAATTGAAAATAAATTCTAATAACTCTTCTTGAAAGAGCTGCTCAGAGGAAATTTCAAGCCCCCTGGAAAAAAAATGCGTTCTCAAAGAGACTCTTCCTCTGCATAATACAGTAATGAAAATAAAGCTCTCTTCTAAGCCTAAACTAGCTTTTCTGTGATTTGAATGCACTGACCAAAAACTGTTGATATTGAACCCTTGTAGACTTACTTTGTAATGTGCTTCCCAAGCCTTTATGCTGGAGAGGTCTTATCGTTTCTCTTTGAAGTCATTTTAGGATCATTTTACACAAGGACAGCCCAGCAGGAGGGGGAAATGCAAGTATTTTTAATCAAACAGCCTTAAATTTTAATTCTTACACCAGTCTTTACTAACTTTGTGACATTGGCATCTTTTTGTCCCCTGAGTTTCAGTTTCTATCTTTGTAAAATGAGTTTGATAATATAATCTAATTTTCCCTGCTTTGTATAGTTGTTGTGAGTATTACAAATAATGTACAATGTATAATGAATAGTACCTTGTACATGTTTGACCTTCAACACATTATAGAAACTAGATAGGGACATATGTATATATACCTAAGGTGCATATTCATGCAGATATTATTCACATATGCATATTCTTGCTTTAATACAGTCATATGACAAATAAAGATGTTACAGTCAGTAACAGACTACTTGTATATGATGGTAGTTCCATAGATTAAAATGGAGCTGAAAAATTCCTATTGCTTAGTGATGTCATAGCCATCGCATCGCATTATCCACGTTTTTGTGGTGATGCTGCCATAAACATTTCTCCCTAGAGAGTGACTGCCACCTCTAGGTCCAGATGAGACTTATGAAGAGTACCACCTCCTCAAGAAGAGCCTCAGGCAGGTCCCCCAGGAGGTGTTCCAGAAGAAGGCATTGTTTTCAGAGGAGATGAAAGTTCCATGCTTGTTACTGCTCCTCAAGATCTTCCAGTGGGCCAAGATGTGGAGGTGGAAGACAGTGATATTTAGGATCCTAACCCCATGTAGGCCTAGGCTAATGTGTGTGTTTGTGTCTTCGTTTTGAATTAAAAAGTTTTGAAAGTAAAAAGTAAATGACATTTACAATAGGAATAATCTTACAGAATAAGGATATGAAAAAGAAAATATTTTTGTACAGCTGTACAATGTGCTTATATCTTAAGCTAAATGTTATTACAAGAGAAAAAGTTAAACAAATTAAAAGGTTTGTAAAGTTAAAAAAGTTCCAGAAGACTAAGTTTAAATTATTATTGAGAAATTTAAAAATAAATTTAGTGTAGCCTAAGTATACAGTAATGTCCTAGGCCTTCACACTCACTCAACACTTATGCACTGACTCACTCAGAGGAAGTTCCAGTCCTGCAAGCTCTATTCATGCTAAGTGCCCCATAGAGGTGCACCACATTTTATCTTTTATACCATATTTTTATTGTACCTGTTCTATGTTTAAATTGTGTAGATACACAAATACCATCATGTTTCATTTGCCTATAGTGGTCAGTCAGTAACATGCCCGGGAGCAATAGGCCATAATATGTAGCCCCGGTGTGTAGTAGGCTGTACCATCTAGGTTTGTGTAAGTGCCATCTGTGATATTCACACAACAACAGAATTGCCTAACACAGGGTTTCTCAAAATATATCTCTGTGGTTAAAGGATGCATGACTGTATTGAGAGCCTCTATCCCTGCCCCAATTCTGCACACCCGGGGGCAATAACTGAGTAAGAGAATTAGGAGGAGACACCTAGCCTTACTCACAGAGGATGAAAAGCTTAACAATCCAGTCCTGGATGCAGAAAGACTACCTGGATGCAGAAAGACTAGCATACAACTCAGGTCTGATGTCAACTTTTCTAAGCCTCCTTTTTTCCATCTGTAAAATGGAAATAACTATATGCCCCTCATGGATACCAAAATGCAAGGATACTGTACTCAGGTCCAGCAATCCCCTCTGCAGAACCCTTCGTTACAAAGTCAGCTTTGTATCTGGGGGTTCCACATCCACAAATATCTTGTTTTCCATTTATAGTTGGTTGCATCCTGGATTCAGAACCTGTGGATAAAGATGGTAGACTGTATTTCATTGGGTTGTGTTAAGAGTTAATGTAAACAATGCAGAGTGCCTGGCATAAATGAAGTTCTTTTTATTTTATTTTTTATTTTTTATTTTTATTTTTTGAGTAGGAGTCTCACTCTGTCACCCAGACTGGAGTACAGTGGCACATTCCCGGCCACCACAGCCTCGACCCGCTGGGCTCCGGTGATCCTTCCACCTCAGCCTTCCAAGTAGCTGGAACCATAGGCACACACTACATGCCCGGCTAATTTTTTTGACTTATTGTAGAGATGAGGTCTCACCAAGTTGCCCAGGTGGGTCTCAAACCCACGGGCTCCAACAATTCACTCACCTCGGCCTCCCAAAGCGTGGGATTACAGGCTGAGCCACTGAGCCTGGCAAAGTTCTTTTTAAATGTGCATTTGTAGTAGCAACTGCAGCAGTGGCAATTGCACTATGTGTGCACTGCTCCATGGCACAGAGGAAAGATAATGGGCTTCAGAATCCAACAGATCTGGATTTTCCCCAACTCTTCCCCTAATGGACTGTGGAACCTTGAGCAAGTTATTGTACTTCTGTGAGGCCACGGCCCCAAGCTTAAAGTAGGATAACACCTTGCAATGGATTGAAGAGACTTTCATGAGATAGCATACATGGTAGGCACTAATACATGTAACTATATCTTTAAACCCCCTGTTTTCTTTTTTTTTTTTGAGTCGGAGTCTCACTCTGTCAACCAGGCTGGAGTGCAGTGGCACGCTCATGGCCACCATAGCTTTGCTGCTGGGTTCAGGTGATCCCTCCACCTCAACCTTCCAGTAACTGGAGCTACAGGCATGCATCACCACACCCAGCTGATTTTTTAATTTATTGTAGCACCGAGGTCTTGCCATGCTGCTCAGGCTGGTCTCAAACCCCTGAGCTCAAGCAATCCTCTTGCCTCCAACTCCCAAAGTGCTGGGATTACAGGTGTGAGCCACTGCTCCCAGCCCCTCCGATTCTTGTGGACCTAGTTTTGAGCCACTTTGGACTTTGATACTGCCTTTTTCTTGGTGACTTCTGTTAAGGAATGACTAGAGGAATTGTCATCTTTGAGGTCATGCAAGAACCAGGATTTCTCATCAAAGCTGGCTTTTGTTTGTGTCCAAAGAAAGTCCCCTGTTCCCCTCTCAGCTTCTAAATGAAACATCTGCTTCTTTGTCCAAGTCAACAGATGCCAACGTGGATGCACAAGCTGTCCACTCCATCTCCTGGTTAGCTCAACAATGCTGTACTCACTTCTCCAAAAATAAGTCCAGTGAGGTCTGTACTGTACAGCCTGGACCTCCATCTCCCACTGGCTGTGGACGTTGTTCCTGAGCTTGTCTTCTCCATGAAAGGTCAGAGTGACTTTCCACAGAGAAACAAAAGCACCAAATAGCAAAAGAAGGAACACCCCAGATGCTGGAAAGTATTTTTAAGGAACATGTGTGTATATCATGTGTGCTTTCAGGGAGCTCTGCACACAACTATAGCATGTCTCCTTCTCTGGTTCCCAAACTGGGTTCACCGGGCACATCTGAATCTCAGGTCTTTTCCAGTTGGCCCCACTGTCTTGGTCATGCTGTCTAGGTCATCTTTACTATTTTCAGACCAGCTACTGTCCCTACTAATCCTGCCCCTCCTGCTTGAGAATAAAGCCTGCCCCCACCCCACCCCAGGCTGTAAAGCTGCTGCCAGAAATGGCCCCCTCTTACTTTTATCAAGGGTGGTTTTATCTGCCCCTAATTCTGTTCTCTGCTTACCTTCACCACCACCTACCTTCTTTCTTGTACTCAAGCCAAAAGAATAAAAACACACTGTCCCTAAGTGGATATTTTGAATGAAATTTAATCTATAAACCAGCTTAGCAACCTGGTAATGCACAAGAGAAAGTATCTTGCAGAGATGTTGTAAGTATCAGGCAAAAATTAGAGTACTTGGAAAGACACGCTTTCAGCAAGGGTAGAATTTTCTGTTTCCCAGACTCTGATTCTAGTCTCTAGATCAGCCTCTCTGTGGCCTAATAACCAACAACACAAAAATCACTCTCAATGGCCCTGTGTCCTCTACAGCTGTACTTAACCAGGTGTCAGGGCTGTACCAAGCACAACACAAGGCTCCATAGTGTGACTGCAGTGATTTTAGGAGCTCCTTGTACCCTGGCAAATGCTAGTTCTTATGTAGCACAACCGTTTCTTGAAGGAAGAGCACATATATATCAGTCCACGATAGTTATGAACTATCCAAACTCAGGAAGATTGTGCCCTGTGGATAAGGTTAGGAGGCTTATCTTCATATAAGAGCATCAGACAGGACAGTCTACAGACTGTGTTTTAAATTTAAGTTTCAAAAACTTAGGAAAACTTGGCAGCAGACAGCAAACACTCCTGCTGCTCTTTTGCCTGTTGTGCCCCTCACAACGTATCTTTCCTTTAATCAATCTATCTTTCTTAGTTTTAAAAAAAAAAGACTCAGGAAAACTTTACAAAAGTTGGTTTAGAAAGATGCCTAATGAGTAAATCATATAAATAAGGTTTTATTTTGGAATCATTCTGGCTACAGTGGGACAGGCTGGTTTCAAGTCATGCCTGTTATGACACCCTATTCCTATTCATTTTTAAGGATACGAATAGCATTCTGGAAACCTATATTGTAGTCCCAAACTTTGCCATTAAATAACCAGGAGATCTTGAACAATCTCTTTGGTCTCAGTTTTATTATTTCTAGAATAGAAACAGTATCATGCATGCTATGGGAAAAAAAAATTTTAAGTTCACATTCAGAAAGGTAATAATAACAATAATAGTTTGACTCATAAGGCACTTACAAGCACTCATCTAAAAAACTGTGTATGAATAAACTAATTCAGTCTTCACAGCAACCTTAGAAAGCTGGTTACTATTATTATGCTTATTCAACGGATGAAAAATATTGAGACACAGAGAGGTTGGGTAACTTGCCTGAAGTCACGCAGCTGTTGAGTGGCAAAGTGAAGATCTACAATCAGGCCATATGAGCCCACACTGGTATTCCTGTCTCATATTGCCTCTTTAACAATTATAAGAAGGTGGTAGTCACAGCAGTATGTGTAAAAGTATTCTAGAATATTAAGATATCTGTTAGCATAGAAATTATTGCAGACATATCATTTGGAATATCAAGCTTTACTGCTTTTTTTTTCTTTCTTGGGACTGGGGATTTACTAAGAAGACGCTGAGTGGGCCTTCTTTGTTGATAGCATTTGTTTTCCAAAGAAAATTGCTACTTATCAGATAAAGATTTGATAGTTGAAATGGAAACATGGCTTTCAATTTTAAAAAAAGCCTTCAAAGACTTAATAAAATGACATGCACTGTTTTTCCTATCACATCACAGACATCCTACCTAGTAGTAGGTCAGACATACAGTTCTTGCATTGTTGGAAACCACAAGCCCTATTTTTTTTTTAAACTAAGAGGTGGAAGAGGTTCTTTCTGAAGCACAAATGTTGCATCTGTCCCCCCATGCAAAAACCTCTCTGACACTGTCGTGGGAGGTTGGTAACCTTTCAGAAGGTGAGTGGCCCAATATCCCTTCTGCTTCTATTGAGTCAGGGAAAGACAAGAGTGTCCATCCTGGAAGAGGATGGAAGGAGAGAAGCTCCAATTCTGAGACTGTCTTTTTGTTTTCTTTCTTCTGTGATCTCATGCTGGTTCTGTAACCTCCTTGCAGCTGGGAAGAGTATAATCTTCAAAGAGTTTCCTTAAGCCTGAGAAAAGGATGAGACCAAACTGAAGGAAACAGTACTTCCTGATGCTGGAAGGATAAACACATGCAACTTGTTATTGTGACAATACGAAAAAGACTAAAAGCAAAAGTGGGTTTGATAAAGGTTTAGATCCATATGTCTTAAAACAGATTATTAACAAAGAATGATGCCGCATTTGGCTCATTCTTATCCTTTGAAGGTAAAGCTCAGAGAGGAAATTATCCTTCCCAGCAGAGACTTCCTACAGGGTCTGATAAACCATATTTTGGTGTTGCCTGAACCATGAGATTGACCTAATTTGCCATTTTTGTCTTGCTAATGAGGCTAACTCTGCGCCAGTGCTTAGGAAAAGATCTTGTGTTACTTTAGTAATGAAACGTGAGACCGCAAGTCCAGAGGCCAGACCTGCATGACGCCTCACTCCACAGGTGACTTCAATTAAGTGCTGTGACTACTAAGCCTCTCCGTTCCCAATATGGAAACCACCCATATTGAAGGTTTTTAAAGACCTGTAGATGTCCTTGTCCCACTCACTCCAAAACTACTAAATCAGAATCTCCAAGAGGGGCCTAAGCCTCAGAGCTATTGAGAATCTTCATAGGTGATTGAATGCACATCCTAGGTTAAGAATGACTGTGTCTCATACGTGGTTTCTCCTCATCAGTCACCAAAGGTTACTGGTGTCTATCCTCTGTTTACCTGCTAGGCTATGGTATTAAGCACGTTACTTGCACTTTCCAGTCATGAAAATCAGCACTGCATGTTTGCTTTCAGTACAAATACAAAGAGACTCACTGGAATGATGTTGCTCAAGAGACCCAAAACCAATCTACACAAGACTGTGTTCTTAGGGGCAGTCCCTTGATGCTTATTTTACTGCTTTAGGACAATTAATAAATGCCTACACCACACTGACACAACTTACTAACTCCTCTGGTCAGACTTGCATTGTGTACCCAGGTCAAGATGATGATGATGATGCTGGTGATGATGATGATGATGATGATGGTGGTGGTGGTGGTGGTAATGTTTTCCTAATTCTCTGGTCTGGGGAGTTCTGTGAATGACAGGCATGACATTGAATGGGAACTCAGAGTTTTATCTGATATTCTTCCACTGTGATCTTGAACAAGTCACTAACCTTGCTTAGCCTTTGTTTTGTTTTTTTGTTTTTCTTTCTCTTTCATTTATAAAAAGAGGGATGTTAGGCTAGATTGATTATTTGCAAAACCTTTTTCACAGTGGAACTCTTTAAAATAAGCCAGACTGAAGGGAGCTTCTCTGGTTGCAGCAGAGATTAGGTGGCGGCAGCTGAGACCTGCCTTGGTGAAGCCTCTCTGACTCCTCATGAATCTCAGGTCTGGTGAGCTCAGAAGGGAAGAAGAGATCTGAAGTTCATCAGTTAACACCTGTCTGGGTGCCTCGAACTGCGAGTCTCCTATCTTCTTCAATAGGGGAATCTAAGGGTTCCCAACCTCTCTTTCTGGGGGGAAAGGAGTAGGGATAAAAATCGGAAATGACCACAGGACCACTTGCAAATTGCTTCAGTAGCCAATCCCTGAATTTCCTTAAATTTCTGGTATTCTAGATTTAAAGACAATCCATAAAATCCTCTTCAATGACATAGAGAATGGAAGGAGATACCCACCAAAATTTTGGTAATATTTGGAAGGGCCATTTCCTGATACACACAGCAACCACTGTGGAACAATTGGTCAAGCTGAATCAGAGATGAGTAGGCAAAATGGAGCCTCAGAAATGTGAAGGACTGGGAAACAAGCTCTAGGCAGCGAAGACCCATCCGAAGCCAGCCTGTGAGGAGTCCTCAGCACATTAGAAAGGCAAAACAGTTTTCCATTTCATTCATTCCAATTCTTTCATTCATTCATTCATTCAGTCAATATTTCATTCTAGAAACTAAAAAGAAATCCTGATAGGTGCTTGTCAAAAGAATAGCAATTTGGGGAGATGGGAGAACTGACTTTGAAACAGATGAAACAATATAAAATTCCAATAAACTCAGGTATCACTCTGGAATTAATGGAGGACAAATTGGATCTGCTGTTAACTTAAATACCCATCTGCTCACATCTCTGGTGCCCATAAATTTGTGGGGCTAATTAGATGTTGTCATCCTGAGAGCAGTGGGGGGCTAACCACGTTCCCTGGAGTTTTGCTAAACACATAGCCCATTTCCCCCTGCCCATCCGGACACCTGAGCTACAGGGGAGAAGGGACAGAAATGGAGACGGTCCATTCTGGGGTCATCCAAAGAGTTTGGAGGACATACTGATGGTCACCCATGTCCTCATCTTGACCTTTCTGAATGATGGAGTTGAGGAATCGCCAAACCAATTTAAATTTTCTCCACTATTATTTTTTATTACTACAACAAACATTGTTTTTTCTCATCTGTCCAATTATCGTTCTGTCTTCTCTCTCAGTTACCCTCTACTGCCAGACTTGACTTCTCTAAAAGCAATCCTGTCTTTACCCAAAACGTGAAGCCTTAATATAGGCTCTTCAACATAATCGCTTCTTAATTAAGTCAGGCTATGGCTCGGTTTCCCAGAATCATTTCCAGAGGGCTTAATTTTACTTGTGCTCAGAATTAATATTTTACATTTTACACTTAAAAGAAACAAAAAGGAACTGAAAAGAACTCAGGAAGAGGGGAATGAGAAAATGGTTAAGGGAAAAAGAGAGAGATCATATTTCAACTTCTATTACAGAAGCATTCAAGCCTCTGTTATTTTCAGCAAGTAATACTCAATTTGTGACATTCACTTTAGCAAAACAAAGCATGGATCAAGGTAATTAAATGGCACAGCTCAGAGCGAATTAAGGAATGATTCTATCAACAAGAGACTCCTGCTGATATGACAATTTCCATGTGCCTGCTTTGTCCTAGCTGTGCCTGTCCTGGCTCAGGGGGGCCTGCTGACTGTTCTGGCACATGGTGTACCTGAGTGAGTACAGAGTGGCACAGTCTCAGCACTGTGTACTCATCAGAAGGGTGAGAGACCCAAGAGGCAAAAGATATTCATGACATTAAATCCCCTTCCTCTAGAACTGTCCAATTACTGTCCTTTGCCCGGGACCAAGCAGTCCCTAGGAGCTCTGCTCAGCTCTCTCTCTTGACTGTGCTGCACAGAATCTTGTGGATGCATTCATCCCACAATTGCAGTGAGCCAAATCTTCTATAAGAAGGTGCAGAACCACTGGTCATACCCAACAACCCTGTCTACCATTCATTTAGTCTTGCAAGCAATATGTATTGACTTCCTACTGAATGTTGTATAGTTGCTGGAGATAGATACAGCAACAGCATGCAAAAATGAGTAATGCTGTCACCAAGCCTGCAGCAGATGTGTGGGTCACAGGACATAGGATCAGGCTGAGTTCACTTTGGCAGACTCACTCAATGTGTGCAAAAGAGCTGTAAAATTGAGATCCTCAGACCTGAGACCAGACATGTGTTCTGAATGTACATGCTGCTCCAAAAAAGTTCTAGTTTGGATTTTTTATAGTATGGTCATATTCATGTGTGTGCAGATATGCTGAACTTCTTTTATCATCATTCATTATAGAACTATCTCTGCAGAATCCCCCAGGGGAATACAGAGTGGAGGTGAGGAAATCGATTCAGAGGCCTTGGAACTGGACATGTGATGCTTTGACTTTGGCCAGATGAGTGGAAGGTTGCATGCAATCTCCCTGAGAGATTCCTTCCCTTTATTCTCAAACTTCCCTCCTCTCTGCCTCCCAGATGAGGTTGATGTTGTCACTTGGGGGGTGGGAAAGAAGAGACAAGGGAGGTTGAAGATGCTCAGAGGGACTGTTAGATGAGTACCTGTTTACCTACCTATATGGAATATGTGAATATAGGAGATAATACCTAAACATGTGGTATATGGGGTCACACCTGAACTTCCAGTTCCAGTAGAATGTGGTAAGATGTCAAGAAGCTTCATCCTAGGCCCTGTGATCAAGGCTGTCCCAGGGCATTTCCTATTCCCTTTATTTAATTATTAACCAGGTATTCCCCTCAGTCCCGATCTCATGGCCAATAAATAGTACCAACAAAAGAAGATTTCTACTACTTGGCCTGTCCTTGCTGAGGACTGACTGCCCAAATTTGTCAACTGCCATAGAACTTTATTGTCCTAAACACTATATAATATAATGGTGCAGTATGCCAACAGGGATTGAGAAATCTTTTCATATATGGATTTTCTTCGTAATGGTATATACCTCTTAGGAACATGCTTATAATAAGGGGCTTTGGTTACAGAGTTTCTCAATTTCCTTCCCTAAATATTTTATCAACATGATAGATTTTTCTGAAGAAGATTGAAAGATACATTTTTCTTTGAGCAATTTGGGTAAGAAGGGAAATTAGTTGTTCTTTTTTTTCCTAAAAAAGAATTTAGAGTGGTGGCAATAAGCCCATGTATGTTCAGGTGTTTTATAATGAGAAGTAGGACTTTATCAATTATTTCATTTTGCCACACTTGCTACCAAACACTACCAAATGCTTCTACAGTAGACCAGCTTACAGATCTCTATACTCTGCATCCATATAAAAAGGTATCACAGACTGAGCCCTGGCTACAGTCCAGACCCTATTGTAAGTACTTTGTTTATAGTAAGTGTACCTCACAATAATCACATGAGCTCAATGATATTTACTATTTTATAGTTTAGGAAAACTGAGGGAGAAGTTAATTATCCCCAAGGTGACAAAAAGAGGAATGGTTTAGTTTTAATGACAAAGCCAAGTGCTTGAAAACTGTCTGACGCTGCTGCTTTGTTACACCTTCCTTTCTCTCCTGCATGTGTGTGCTCATCCCAGCCTTTCTACAAAACACACAGCTCTCCTGAGTCAGACACTAGTGGCTGAAGAAGGGCAAAGGCTGCAGACACTCTAGGGAAATCACACCTTTCAGAACTATGAGCTAAATAGGGAAAGAAGTTCTATGTATTAAAACAAATGTGTGGAATCTTCTCATCTTTCCCCTCAAGCCAGGCCTACTACTTTTTGCAAGCATGAGTTTTAAAATTCGACTCTTCCATGAAGCCTCCATCCAATCATGTACTTTGACTTTCTTCTTATGCACTTAGGTCTACATGACCAAATGAGCAGGTGCACTTGGAGATATATATATATATTCATACATACATATATATGTGCATATATATGTATACACTCTTTAATATGCTGTATTTGAAAAAATATATGTGTATATAGGTTTTGTGCTTTCTCCATTGGATTGGAAGTTGTCCTCGGGAGTATAAAGTGTTCCTTCATATCCTTCTTCCAGTGGAATCCTGGATAGGTCTGTAGACACCATGTTCTGTGGAACACATAGAATGAATGAATAGCTGATATTGGGGATTGAATCATGACCTCAGCATCATTCCCTACCATCAAAATTGTTTAAGATACTTGGTCTTTGCAAAGAGAAATACAAAGCCTTAGACTCTGGCTATAAAACTTGAGTATAAAACCCAATACTAACCTTAACTATAGATATGTATGTACAAAGGACACGTGTGAAAGTTTTAGAAAGTATCTGTGCATAGTCAGCACAGAGAAATTGATCAGAGGCTAGTCTATTTTACGAGCCGTCTTCAATGGCAAATACACAATTGGTCATCTAAGACAGGGCACACTGTCCTATGGGCCAAATCTTGCTCATTGCTTGTTTTTAGAAACAAAGTTTCACAGGAACACAGCTGCACTCCATCTTTCTAACATGGTTTATGGTTGCTATCATGTGAAAACAACAGAGGTGAATAGTTGAGACAGTGACCATAGAGCTCACTAGCCTAAATATCTTTCTGGCCCTCATCTCTGCTTCTATTTTTGGTGCATATAACTTTCTTCTAAACTTTACAAGGAAAAAAAATTTCTGCAAGGCCAACTTTCTTCCTCATACCTTAACCCAGTTCTTTTCTCTTCTACAAGTATCAATTTGAAAAAGAGATTTCTAGAACTTCTGTTTGGGCAAGTCAATTATTCCTCAAGAATATTCAGTGCAGTGGTCTATTTACATGTGAATTTTAGATGATGGTCCAATTTTTTTATTGTACTTTATCTTTTTAGAGTACATTTAAACATAAATGGTACTAAAATTCTTTGTAGATTGTCTTACATTTAGGATCTTTTTTTCAAATCCTACAATTTGGCAAGAAATTTCTGGGGAGATGTAATAACCATCAGGTACCTCCAGAAATGTATAGCGGGAAACTGAAAAGAAATGAACTCTGAAGGGGGTTTCAGTCTCAGCTTTGTCAACATTTGAAGTTTTGTTTCAGATTTAACCTACTAGTCCCAGTGAGACATATTTTCTGGTTTTCAGTATTGATTTTTATATTACAGAAGAAACACAAGGATGTGCTCACTATTTCTGGACCACATTCATACTATAATGTGCTCACTAAGGAATGTGTAAAGCCCTAAGTCCAGAATTAAATGGGACAGAACACACAAAAGGGGAGATGAAAACGATATGCCGCCTTGCAGAGCTCCAAGGCCTTCGACTGTGTATGAAAAGTTTGGTCTTCCTACCCTGGCAGTACCACATGATAACTCGGGGTTAACTCATCTTAAATCCCACACATTTTATCAGTGGGATTATATCCCCCACCAACTTTCCTTAACTAAAGGTCAAGTGGATCACGGAGAGGGGTCCAGAAATAGCAAGTCAAGTCCTTGAGACTCAGAAGCATTTGATCCAGAGAAAATTTGAGCCCTGAGCAAAGACAGAAATTCGGAGCTTACTTCAAACTTGAAAGTCTCACCATTAAGGATTTTTGTAAGTGGACAGATGGACATCAATAGGTTATTAAAGAGTGCTAGAGATGGAACAGTATGTCCCTAACCTTTAAGGATGGCTTTGCAAAGGGCAACCACCAAGCTGTCTGTGGGCTGCAATGTAAAATATTGCAGTGAAGAGGTCTTTTGGGGAGCCCCTTAGCTTTCAATGCAAGTAATGGTAAGCTATGAGAAACAACTTGCGGAGTGAGCAATCCAACATACAATGAGCTACACAGTCTGCTAGGTATCTTTTATACTTGATCTCATTTGATTCTTGTTAAATTTCTGAATTCTATAAATCATGCCGATTTAATAAATGAGAAAATTAAGCCTTAGCAGAGTTAACAATTTTTCCAAAGTCATATAGTATGTAAATGATGGAACTGAAATATAAATTAATATCTGATTTTTTACTATACCATTCTGGGTCAAAATATTAGTGTCTCAAGTTCTTTCAGGAACCCAAGACAGGAGAAAACGTTAACTTGCATGTACCTTATATATATGGTGTTTGCGTGTTTTTGACCCATTAAAGATGATAATTTTTATACTTCAAGTAATTTCCTTTGGCATATATTGTATCCCGAGTTAAGAACAGCTTCAGACCTAGTTTCCTTTAGTAACATATATTCTCACCAGCCCCACTTCTTCATAATACTAACATATCCTAGTTATTCATATATGAAAGGGGAGGAGGTAAAAGTATGGATGGTGGAATGAAAACCATCATCACACTCTTGTCTCCTCATTATAATTATTAAATGGTATGAGGATATAGAGCCTAACACATATTGCACATTTCTGTAAGACACATCCAGAAAGAAGACATAGAGAAATAAGAAATTATCTTGGGACACATGAATTCAGATGTAAAGTAAAAGGACCTGACAAAGATCAAAGCATGAACCAGAGAGAAAAGTGGGCCCCCTAGCATCCCCTGAGGCTGTACCTATCACTGTTGATCTCATCATGCACTTGTGCAGGTGCATGGTAAAAGGTTGGTCACATTAACAACCACATATGTTCAGATAAGCACCTCCACTCATAGCATCATAGTGGAAGATGGCAAGTTCAGATCAACTGATTCCTTTCCTGAAATCCTAAGCAATAATGATGATAATTAAATCAAGGTTCATGGCACCAATTAATGGCAAATAGGAGTTTTACTTAAATCAATTAAATCTAAAAGTTATTTCTTTGATAACCATATCCAAACATAGGAAAGAAAGGGCATGTGGGGCTTCCAGAATGCAGTGTCTGTTTATGTATGCTGGGGAGGGAGAGTGAAAATACATACTGAATGGAATGAGAGGTGATCTGAACATTTTCAAGTCTCTTCCAGTACCTGAAGAGAGCTCCATCATTCATAATCCTGAAATGCACAAGCCAATAATTGCCTTAATCACTAGAGAAACATGGCTGGAATGTACTAAAATAAGCCATAAAACTCATTACAAGATAACAAGATTCTATCTATTCTCTGAGGTCACACTAGAGTTCCATAAGGTCAAGGAATTAATTACCTCCTTCACTAGAATCTCCATAGATAAGAAACTCTATGTGTGTGTGTTTGTGTCTCTGTGTGTTTTAAACCTTCCTACATTTTAGGCCAATAGAGATGGTGGCCAGGTTAGGTGAAAGGAAAGTGGATAGTGATAGTCCATGAATAATTGATACATTTGTGCTTTCCTTTTTCTTTAACCTTTGAAGTAAAAACTTCAGGGATGCTGATAATTGTTAATAGGTTTGCTTTGGAAAGTTAGCATTCTCCAGACTGGCACCTTCTTCTCACCTTGTGATGTATACAATCCCAGTGACCTGATGATAGGTCAACAGTGTTGCCAGTACTATGGTTCTGCAGTCTGAGCACACAAGTGTTTTTCCTGTTGGCCTGATGAAGGGAACCATTGGCAGTTGCACTGGAAAGAATCTTAGGCATCACCTCTCTTACCTCCTAGGCTTTTGGATAAGGAATAAGGCCCAGGGAGGTGTAGTGCTGTCCAAAATCACATAGGCCATTCATGGTATAGCAGGAACTGTGAGGTAGTCCAGGGTTTCATTCCACTAAGACACCATGTTCTCTGATAAGGGAAGTTTGAGACAAATGTTCTTTCTTGAAGATATTAATAAAATCTCCAGATTACCCAGTGATGCTAAAAACAATGCCCTTCTAAATCTGGCGACACATCCTCACAGGTATACTAGTCAGAAGTGTGGCCTGAGAGTTATGTTGGTTCAATGTAGCCTGGGGTCACTGTTGCTTCCATGTTGTTGTCATTTGATTATGGGGGTCCACATTCATCTCCTCCCCAGGCTGTCCATTCAAATGTTGCTTCTCATTCTTCTTCATCACTTCTGAAAATCCTGGCCAGCCTTAACATCTAGACTTTCCTGATTTTCCAATAAAGACTGAAAAACATAAAAAATAACAAGGCTGTCTAAAGGATGTTTATGAAATAAAATGAGATTATGTGCCTGGCTCACAGAAAGTTCTCAGAAAAACATCGATTATCATCATCATCATCATCATTGCTGTTGTCATCATCAGCATCAACATAAGATGGGTTGTGTTGAGGAATATAAGAAGAGTAATTGACTATTTTTCATCATTGCTATGCCCTCATTAGAGGAAATGAGCTTAAACTACCAAAGGAAAAAAAAAATACTTAATTTTCTAAAAAAAAAAAAAGTAAATTACTGGGAAATTCTGTCATTTAATTTCAAGAAAATACCAAGAAACCTCCCAGGATTATTCTTCTGGGGATGATAAATGAGTTATTTTTTGGAGAATGGGGTGACTCCAGTGGCAGCTCCAAATGTTTTCAGGCATTTAGATACAATTAATCATCAATAAATTACATAGAAATGTAATCTACTGATTAGGAATTCCAGATTTTTTGTTTGTTTTTTTTTTGGTGGAGAGGCATACATGTGGTTTATAAATATTGACGAGAAACACCTAGAATTCTGTCATTTTTTTAGTTGAACAAGAAATCCCAGTTCCTGGCTTTTGCAACCACCAACACTTCTCAAAAGTATTTTTTTTTTTTGAGTTGGAGTCTCACTCCGTCGCCCAGACTGGAGTGCAGTGGCCGCTCCTGGCCACCGCAGCCTTGACCTGCTGGGCTCCGGCGATCCTTCCGCCTCAGCCTTCCAAGGAGCTGGAACTACAGGCACACACTACCACGCCCGGCTAATTTTTTGATTGATTGTGGAGATGAGGTCTCGCCAAGTTGCCCAGGCGGGTCTCGAACGCTGGGGCTCAGGCAATCCACTCACCTCAGCTTCCCAAGGCGTGGGATTACAGGCTGAGCCACCGAGCCTGGCGTGGTGACAAGATCTTAAACATGACACCGAAATAGCCATAAAAGAAAAAACAGTAGAAAAACTGGGCTTTATTAAAATGAAGACCTTTTCACTCTCAAAGATAGCATTAAGAAAATAAAAACATTAGCCAAAGACTGGGAGAGAGAATATCTGTATATCATACATCTGATAAGAGACTCCTATCCAGAATATATAAAGATATCTCATATCTCAATAAGACGCTTAAACTCACCTTAAAAACAAGAGATCTGAATAGAAAGTTCACCAAAGGCCGGGCACAGTGGCACATGCCTGTAATCCTAGCACTCCGGGAGGCCAGAGTGGGAAGACTGCTTGAGGCCAGGAGTTCAAGACCAGCCTTAGCGAGACACCGTCTCTACAAAAAAATCAAAAAATTAGCTGGGTGTGATGGCACATACCTGTAGTCCCAGCTACTTGGGACGCTGAGGCAGGAGGATCGCCTGAACCCAGGAGGTCAAGGCTGTGGTGAGCTGTGATTATGCCACTTCACTCCAGCCTGGATGACAAAGTGAGACCTCAACTCAAAAAAAAAATTCACCAAAGGAGATGTCAGAATGTCTCATAAGTGTATTAAAAACATGCTAGGCCAGGTGCGGTGGCTCAGCCTGTCATCCCAGCATTTTGGGAGGCCGAGGCAAGAGGATTGCCTGAGCCCAGGGATTTAAGACCAGCCTGGG
>CAUYQG010005653.1:0-16912 GCA_963574415.1 Tarsius wallacei
AACTTGAAAACACACACATACATCAACCCAAAGCTAAAAGAAAACAAACAAAGAAAAAGCTTTATAAGAACTTCATGACAGGGATAAACAATCACATTTCAATAATTGCCTGAATGTGAATGGGCTGAATGCACCACTGAAAAGACACAGAATGGCAAACTGGATTAAAAAACATGACCCAATTATTTGCTGCATCCAGGAAACTCATCTCACTATAAGGGACGCACACAGACTCAAAGTTAGAGGGTGGAAAACAAGTTTCCAGGTGAATGGATGACAAAAGAAGGCAGGAGTCGCAATTCTAAAATCAGGAAAAACAACCTTTAGTTATCAAAAATTAAAAAAAGATATGGAAGAACACTACATAATGATAAAAGTTTCAATTCATTAACAAGAAATATTCATCCTAAACATATAAGCACTGAGCACAAGAACATCAGCATTTATAAAGCTGATAAGTAAACTAAAAAAAGATATTGACTCTAACACTATTATAGCTGGGGACTTAAATACCCCACTAACAAGCCTAGATAGACCATTGAGGCAAAAAATCAACAGAATTCTGGAACCTCAACTTGATGCTTGACCAAATGGACTTAATACATATCTACAGAATACTCCACCCAAAAACCACAGAATATACATTCTTCTTATCACCACATGGAATATTCTCCAAGATTGATCACATCCTTGGCCATACATCAAGCATAAACAAATTTCATAAGATTGAAATACTGCCATGCACCTTCTCAGACCAAAATAGAATCAAAATAAATATCAACAACAAAATTCCCCCAAAACCCACAAAGATATGGACACGAAACAGCATGACGCTGAACGACGACTGGGTCAACATAGAAATCAAAACAGAAATTAAAAGATTCCTGTAAACAAATGAAAATGAGGAAACATTTTATCAAAACTTCTGGGATGCCATGAAAATAGTTATAAGCTGGGAATTACATCTCTACAAATACACATCAAGAAAATGGAAAGATCATAAATTAACAGCCTAAAAAATCACCCAAGAGAGCTGAAAAGACAAGACCACCAAAACCCTAACTTTAGCAGAAGAATCCAGATCACCAAAGTAAAAGCCCAAATATAGGACCTCGAAGACAAAAATATTATAGAAAAAAATCAACAAAAACAAAAAGCTCGTTCTTTGAAAGAATAAACAAGATTGATGGACCCCCTAGCCAGAATGACCAAGAAAAAAAAAGCCCAAATTAACACAATCAGAAATGCAAAAGATCATGTCACAACTGACCCTGGAAAAATACAAAAGATTATCAGACATTACTATGCACACCTGTATGGAAACAAACTTGATAACCTGCATGAAATGAAGGACTTTCTGACATCACACAATCTCCCAATTTGAAACAAGAAGATATTGAGACACTAAGTAGACCATAACAACCCAGGAAATTGACTCTGTCCTAAGAAAATTACCTAAAAAAAAACCCCCACCAGACAGATTTCCAGTGGAATTCTACAAAATGTACAAGGAGGAGCTGATACCAATCTATTGAAAGTATTCTGGGCAATTGAGAAGACAGAATTCTTCCCAAATCATTTTTACAAAGCTAATGTCACAATGATACCCAAACTGTGTAAAGATCCAACAAAAAAGAGAACTACTGGCTGGTATCCCTAATGAACACAGATGCAAAAATTCTCAACAAAATTCTAGCAAATCGGATCAAACATATCTCAAAAATTATCCATCATAACCAAGTAGGCTTCATCACCAGGATGCAGGGCTGGTTCAACAGTCGTAAGACCATAAATGTAATTAAATACATCAACAGATGTAAAAACAAGAACCACACGATTATATCATTAGTTGCAGAAAAAGCTTTTGATAAAATCCAGCATCTCTTCTTGATAAAAACCCTCAAACACATAGGTGCAGAAGGAACATACCTCAAAACAGTAAGCACTATCTACATTAAACCCAAAGTCAACATACTGCTAAACAGACAGAAACTGTAAACATGTCCTCTGAAAACCGGAACAAGACAAGGCCGCCCACTCTCACTCCTATTGTTCAACATTGTGTTGGAAGTCCTAGCTACAGCAATTAGACAAGAGAAGAAAATCAGGGATATACAAATAGGAAAAGAGGAAGTTGTTATTCCTTTTTGCTGACGATATAATCCTATACCTTGAAAACCCAAGAGAACCAGTCAAAAACCTGCTTTCACTGATAAAGGACTTTGGCAAAGTCTTGGGGTACAAAATAAATGTGCAAAAGACAGTTGCATTCTTATACACCAACAACAAGCACAAATAAAAAGCACAATCCCATTCATAATTGCCACAAATAAAATGAAATAACTTGGCGTCTTCCTAACCAGAGAAGTGAAAGACCTTACAATGAAAACTACAAAACACTGCTCAAAGATATCCAAGAAGACACGAACAAATGGAAAAATATTCCATGCTCATGGATTGGAAGAATCAACATTGTTAAGACGTTCTCCCTACCTAAAGCAATCTACAGATTCAATGCAATACCCATTAAGTTACCAACATCAATCTTCTCAGACTTGGAAATGACAATACAGAAATTCACATGGAAACATAAACAACCACAAATAGCCAAAACAATCCTTAGCAAAAGAAACAAAGCGGAGGTATCACACTTCCAGATTTTAGACTATAAGACTACAATAATCAAAACAGCCTGGTATTGGTACAAGTATAGGCGTACAGACCAATGGAACAGAACAGAGATTCTGGAAGCAAAATCTCAATTTATCAACCAACTCATCTTCAACAAAGCCTCCACTACAACCCCTGGGGAGAAGTAAACCTATTCAGTAAATGGCACTGTGAAAACTGGCTGACTACATGCAGTAGATTAAAACAGGACCCCTACTTATCACCATATACAAATGTCAACTTTAAATGGATCAAATACCTAAATGCAAAGTCTCAAACTATACGAACTTTGGAAAATGCAGGAGACACCCTTATGGAAATTTGAACTGGCAACCAATTCCTGATCAAAACCCCAAGTGCCCATGCCATAAGAGATAAGATAGACAAGTGGTACCTCATTAAACTAAAATGCTTCTGCAAAGCCAAAGAAACCATCAAGAGGGTGGGGAGACAGCCCACAGACTGGGAAAAAATATTTGCTAACTGTGTATCTGACAAAGACCTAGGATCTAGGATCTACAAAGAACTCAAATGTCCTGAAAAGAAAAAAAGACAAATAGCCCTGTTAAAAAGTGGGCAAAAGACATGAATAGACACTTATCAAAAGAAGATATATGGGCTGCCAACAGAAAGTGGCAGTGAAAAAGTGCTCAGTCTCACTAATTATCTGAGAAATGCAAATCAAAACCACATTGAGGTACCACCTAATCCCAGTAAGAATGGCTATCATTAAGACAACAAACTACAACAGATGCTGATGAGGATGTGAAGAAAAAGGAATGCTTCTATATTGCTGGTGAGAATGCAAACTAGTGCAACCTCTTTGTAAAACAATGTGGTGATTTCTAAAAGAACTAGACATTGACCTTCCATAGGACCCAGCAGTCTCCCTACTGGGAGTATACCCAGAGGAACTCAAGTCATTCTACAAAATGACTTTCTACATTCTACACGCATGTTTATTGCGGCTCTATTTACAATAGCATAAACATGGCATCAACTGTGCTGTCCATTGAAACTGGACTGGATTAAAAAAATGTGGTGCATATACACAATGGAATATTACACAGTCATAAAGAAAGACAAACATATGGACTTCGCAGCAACTTGGATGAACTTAAAGTCTATCATACTCAGTGATCTATCACAGAAACAAAGTACAGAGTACCACATGTTCTCACTCATAAGTGAACCCTGAACATTTACTGTAATACTGTAAGACAGCGATTGTTAGTAGCAGGATACTGTTGGCGGAGGGAGGGCACAACATTTATAAGGGTACCTGATCTCAAACCAGGCAAAGCAGAGATCAAAAGAAGGCCTGAACTTTACTTGTATGATGACCACTTATATACCTAATCCTGAATTGTACCCCACATCTTTAACACTTAAAAAAAAGATCAAATTTCCCACTAGTTTTAAATTGTTCTCATTTTTTCTAAACTTTATAATAAAAATATAAAAAATAAAAAAATTCTTATTTATATACACTAACTATATTATATAATTTATGTGGGGCCCAAGACAATTCCTCTTTACTTGACGCTGCCCAAGGAGGCCAAAATGTTACTCGATGTGGCCAAGGAAAGCTAATAGACTGGACAACCCCCTCCCCCTTTATGTTATTTGAGAAGGATTTATACTTCCACTGAACTCAAAACAAGGGATTTCATTACGGAGGCATTTAGATGAAGTTAGGAAATGCAGGGATTGTAAAGTTCTCAGTGGCTTGTTTTTGTGCCTCTCTACCCAGTCATACCCCAGGGCAACCTCTTAACCCTCCTGAAGGCAGCATTCTGTCAATAATGCTGTTTGTTTGGATTTTCCCCCTCTGACACTGAGATTTTGATTGAAAGAGTCAGGTAAGATCCACCCTTCCACATATCTTTGAAAACAACACAGAGGAATTCTTTAACTTTATGCAGAGAAATGAAGGTTTTGTTGAGATTGATTGAACCCACACACTGTAATGAGAAATATACACGCTTCACCAGGCACACTTTTATATATGGCACTTGATAATGATGAACAGTGGTTCTGAGACCAATCTCCAAGGTTTCCTCACTCTGAAACTGGTGATAACCTTTACCTGCAGGTCCCCATGGGGGAACTTGGTTGTTGTTCTGCCGCTGTGACTCTGGAAACTTAATGAGCATCTTCTCAATGTGTTACACATCACCTTGTTTTATGTTAATCTGTGCCCGGTTGCCACATTCTTCTTTCAGATACTTAACAATAATCAAACACAAAACATTCTCAGTATGTTTGTACACCTGATCAAGATATCATCTTCAACAAGTGAGTTCTTGTTAATTTATTTCTTCCAATGCTTTTGCTTTCCCTCAATATACTCTACAGAATTTTGCCTCTATTTCTTATTAAACCTCAAAATGATTTTCAACTATTTGTTTGCTCCTGAGGCTCTTTCTAACTTGGAATTTTAAAATCTTTTTTATTTTTATGGTCACTTTTGATAAACATCAGTCACTGGGGTTTCAGATTCACTCCCTTAGGGGACAAGCTGCTCCTTTTAGCCAATAAATACTTTTCTGAGATATGTAACTTGTGCTACAAAACAAAAGATTGTGTGTGTATAAAGATACGTAAATATATAAAGGTATATAAATAATATAAAAGTGTGTATATATATACTTGTATATAAAGATATATGTGTGCTTACATGTGTGAGATACATGTAAAACACAAAATATATGTTAGAAAATTAATCTTCTCCCCAAAGATTCTGCAATGTGCCTAGTACCATTCTTCCCTTTTTCCCACTTAAATGTACAGTGACGCATGTCCCTAACTGAACTTTTACTCTACTTTCCACTATCTCTCCTCCAGCTCTGTGACTTTGTTGTATTTCTCTTCTCAGTAAATGGCACCATTCTATACTTAGTAATTCCAACCAGAAACCAGAGAGATAGTCTGATACCTCACTCTTTAGACACATTCAACATCTAATCTATGACTAGGCCTACAGATGCTTCTTCCAGAAGAGGTCTTGAATGCATTCACTTTTTTTTACTTTTCTTGTCTAGTCTAAGCCACCACCATGCCTCACTGGACCACAGCAGTTTCCTACTAACTTGTTCATACTCTTACATGTGAGTGTATACAAGGGGGGACCCCAAAAACCTGGAATTATTTTTTGGATGGCAGACCCCTTGTAGTTAAGGCTTTCCTAGCTAGGCAAGTGTCCTACGAACCCATCAGCATCTGTGTACCAGCTACTGTTGTTGTGAGAGGCCACGTTGAGCTTCAGTGAAAATTGTTTTGGAGATTCTTTCAACTCATTTGCCCATTTCATGATGGGTGATTTACACAAACAATCTGCCCACACTGAACCAAGTGTTCAGCAGTTTTTGACCCAAAACGACATGACCCCCATGCTCCACCCTCCCTATTCACCTGATCTCATCCCGAGTGACTTTTGTTTTGTTTTCCTGGGTGAAAAAGCCTCAAAAGAGAAACCTGTTTCTGATGTGGAAAAAGTGAAAAAAAAGATGGCAGAAACACTAAAAGACATCAAAATTGATGAGTTCAAAAACTGTTTTGAGTGATGGAAAAAGCATCTTGATAGGTATATTGCATCAAATGGAGAGTAGTTGGAAGGTGACTGAAGTTTAAATGTGTAAGAATAAATACACGATTTTTTCTGAGTTGGTGTCTCACTCCGTCACCCAGGCTGGAGTGCAGTGGCACACTCACAGCCACCCCAGTGTCAACCTGCTGTGCTTTGACCATACTTTCGCCTCAGCCTTCCACGTAGCCAGAACTTCAGATGCGCACTACCACGCCCTGCTAATTTTTTGATTTATTATAGAGAAGAGGTCTCACCATGTGCCCAGGCTGGCCTCGAACCCGTTGGCTCAGATAATCCTCTTGCCTCAGCCTCTCAAAGTGAGAGGCTGGGATTACAGGCTTGAGCCACCGGGTCCAGCCGTACACAATTTTTTATAAATACATTCTAGGTTTTGTTGGTTTCCCCCTCATCTACTTTTATATATGCTGTTATTGTTCTATCTATTGTTCTATCTATCTATTGTTCTATCTAGAATTGTGCCAAGTTATTATTTCTGAAATGTAAATCTGATGATTTCACTTGCTCTATCTAAAACCACTCAACGACACACCCATGACACTTAGAATAAATTAAGATTGCTTACAAGGCCTGTATGACCGTGTCACAGCTGCATCTCCAGGCACACTTTTCTTCTCTTCCTTTGTCCCAGTCAACACCAGCCTCACTGCCCTCTTATCAATTCTTTAGCTACTTCAACTTCTCTTGCATCTCAAGGCCTTTGCCTCAAAATATTTATTGTTATAAATATTGTTAACTCATCGTTAACTCATTTTCCCTAGCCTTTCAGGTTAGAGCTTAAGCTCTACTACTTCTCCAGTCAAAATCAGATCCCCCTTCAAATTCTTTCATCGGGCAATTTATGGCACAGTTGTACACCTGGGATAAAGTCCATTTTCCTCACTGGATTTTTAAACTCTCTAAGGTCAGAGATTGTGTATGGTTTTTCTCTCTCTAACACTGGTATCTTTGACAGGGCTAGCTCGGCATTGGGCATTTTATAATTATTTGTTATATCTCCAGTGATTTAAAATACATTTTTTTTTTAGTCAGACTCTCTCTCTGTCACTCAGGCTGAAGTGCAGTGAAACAATCACAGCTCACTGCAGCCTTGACCTCCTGGACTCAGGCAACCCTTCTGCCTCAGCCTCTCAAGTAGCTGTGACTACAGGCATGTGTTACCATGTCCAGCTAATTTTATTTTCTTATGCTTTTGTAGAGACAGGTTCTTACTTTGCTGCTTGGTCTTGAACTCTTGGGCTCAAGCCATCCTCATGCATCAGCCTCCTAAATTACTGGGATTATAAATGTGAGCCACCATGCCCAGCCTAAAATCCTTATTAATACGTTTTTACAGTATTAATAAAGTATCTTATATACCTATTTTAGATCAGATGTCAAGTGTAAACATGACCCAAATCCAATATAGACTCTCAGATAATCCTGTATTGCAGATGAATTAGGTACAGTTTCAGAAGTAAGATTCTTTTCAAATCTTATCTTTTAGTTTTATTTATCTTTCTGATCTGAGCTTAGGATCTCTCGGAAGCTCTTGCCTTTCTCCTGAGTTTGGTTCTTCATATTTCTTTGAAAGGCACTACCTTTCATTTATTAGTTTATTCATACCAAATATAAATGAGATACAGTGATGTCTGTACCTGAATTCCTGGAAATGGTTAATTTAAAAAGAACTATCTTACTCATATTGAGACATTGTTTTCAATCAAGTGAAATTGGAGATTACTTTCTTCTGGCTGTGTCCAAGCCCAGTCTTACTGAAGCATCATAAAGCTAGCCACAAGTTGGACCCATTTCTGGGTGCAACTTTATCATTTCATGCTTAAGGCTTGGTCCTGACTTTCTTGAGTTTTGCTTCTTAAATAATTGGCAGCTGCAACTCGAGAAATATTGTTCACTGGTCTAACAAAAAAAAAAAAGACTGCCTCATATAGTGCTAAAAATGGCTTTTATGCTCCTGTGACAGTTTTCTGTCTAATCAGAGAGCTTTCTTAGGCAAGCAGAACCCTTAAGCTTACAAAGGCTCTTTGCTCTCTGGACATCTCTAATGCATTTCTGCTTGCTTCCTAACAGCCTCTTTACCCCTTCATAGCCAGAGAAAAAAATTTCTGCACAATGATCCTTAATTAAGATACTGTCCCCAGAAGTTGTCAGCTGCTGTGATTTAGAACTGCAGAAATTTCTCATAAGGAAAACAACCATATACACAATTATAACAATTAAGTAACATTATTGACATAGTTACAACAATCCACTAAGAAGTGTTGTTGTCTTCCTTCTTAGAATAATTTGAAAGAAGATTCAGGATGGATAAATATAATTTTAACCCTGAGACACAAAACAAGAGAGATAAATAGAAGTCTCATGAAAGTTCCTTTCAGGCTTTTGAGCCTACAATAAAACATGTCTTCTTGGTATTTGCACAATAAGAATGATAGTGACGATAATGATGGCATTCACCACCACTGAGTGCTCACTAATGCCAAACTCTGAAATAAATATTTCACAATTATAACCCAAATAACTTTTTTAGTCAGCCTGGAAGGTAGGTAGGATTTCCCATATTATACAGGTGAGAAAATTGAAATTTGGAAAGGCTAAGAGAATTATTGCCACTGTCACTCTTCCTAGACTTACTTTGAGATTGGTTTGACTTTATTGCCAGAAGGCCTGAAATGTTTTAAATAAATTATTTTAAAATTATTTTAAAAACTGTAGGAGTTTGTATCTGCAAGTGGTCTGTGACTCACCGCAAATTATTTCCACAGCCGGTATTTGGCTCAGGAGGGTCACATTACATGCAGACTTCCGTTTTCTTATTTGAACATTTTTGAAACTGGGCAGTTTCTAAGTTCCTACAACTCTATGAATCTAAAATGGCTGAAAATATTTAAATTTTCATCTCAAGATTGGAATAGCTGAGTGAATCTTATACCTTCTATCAGCACTCCCAGGCAGATCTTTGTGTGAGGTCTTTGATCATTTCATGAGTGGCAAAATGATACTTACCTTTAAATTTCTGCTGGCTATTTTCCATCACAACCCACTTCTTGAGTAATACCTCATGCAGTTTCATAACAGCATCAGGATGCCAGTTACAGCAACAACATTGCCTTGCCAGATGATCATCAGTGTCAGGAGATGAGGCAGATTCCTGTTGCTTGATCAAGATGTTTAAAATCCCATTCTGCACAGATGGAAATGTTCGAAAGGGTATAATGAGAGGTAATAGTAATTTTTAGATTGCCTGTCAACCTTAAGCCCATTTCTATCCATCATAGAAATATGATATAACTTTCACTTCTCATGCTTTTTTGATTTGCATAACCAAGAGCATCAATACCACCTACAATTTTTTTCCAGCTTCCCACTAAAATAGAACCTTGATTTGCAATGCCTTAACACATTCTGGTCTAGATCTAGTCACTCCTTTTTGAAAAAAAGTTATAACTCAACTACCAATTAAGTGCAGAAATAAGTAATAAAATGGAATACCAAACAAAAGGTTGATATATTATTTTCAGCAACACACCTGGTAGCAAAATATATTTTTGTGCAGTTTTATGGAATCACAGAAACCATCTTCTTACATTCTCTCTTGTCTGGGTTTAATTTGCCAGTCCTTATAAAATTCCCACTCAGCAAGTACGAGCAGAGAAAAACAGCTGCTTTTATGCTAGTAAAGAAGTGTATCAATTAAACATTGGGTGAATTACTATTTCTTAAAGGTATATTTATTTTAAAAATATGTGTGTGTGAATTGAAATCTGAAGGGTAACAAATTTATAAGCCATTCTTTAAAAAGCTTTGCAATAAAACTCACAGACAGTGAAGAATATGTGTCATTAGAGAGCCAGCTGGCCTCCCAGTCCTCCCAGTATGCCCTCTAAAGATGGTTTTTTCACAGTGGATTTGCCATAGTTCAGTTTGATGCCGTCAGCCATAGAAACTGAGTCTTGTCAGTGTCTTGAAGTGTTCAAACTCAGGATGCTGTTTTCTGCTAAGAAAACTCACAGAAGTCCAAGGCACAGAATCAGAATGTCAATTCTCCAGTTAATGAGAAATATGACTTTCAATTTGAAATGTTCTTCTTCCATCTAAGGTCAAAATCTTCACTAGTACACTGTGTCCTATTCTTTCTCACTGACTTAAGTCCTTGGCTCCTGAAATTGTCTTGCTTTCTCTTCTATCAACAAGTTTTCCTTCATTATTGAGTCATTTTCATCATCAATAAGAATACTGCAATAGCTGCCATCTTAACCCAAGCTCTTCTGTGATCCTATATTCCCCTCTGGTCATCACCCCACTTCTCTGCTTCCTTTCTCAGCAAAACTCCTCAAAGAAGTGATACACACTTGATGTCCCCACTTCCACACCTCCCACTTCCTGCTCCAAATGGGGTCTCCTCTTCATCACTCCACTGAAATCAGATAGCATAGAAAACTGTCAACAGAAAATGTTTCAGCATTGTAGATGGCATGTCTTCTCCTAAAAAGAAAAATCTATATTTATTAAAAATTATAGTTTTCAAGTGCCATCCAAAGTAAAAAGTTCATCATTTTTTCAGTAAACAATTTGTTTGAACTATACAAAAGTTCAGACATGATTCCTTCCCTAAGTACCTTCTGTTTACTAACCAATTAGACAAATGGTGTGCAGATATGTGTACTATTCCTATGACTCATTCATAATGCATATAGGTCTTCTCCAAGATTCAATGACATGAACTAAAAGGCTGAAATGTCTAACACCATTCACATAGGCTCACTTTGGTGCCTGCTTCTTTATATTGGATGAGAGTTCTCCCCTAGAGTGCCACAGTAATAATACCTTTGCTTACTGACTAATTAGTAGTGAGTACAGGTCAGTCATTTCTGTTCTGAGATTTACTCTGGTGAAGGTCACCAGCAACCTCCATATTGCCAAATTCAAGGGTGAATTTTTGGTCCTCATTTTACTCAACCTGTCAATAGCGTTTGACAAGATTGACCATTTCTTTCTCTTTGGAACCTCTTCTCCTCTTGTCTTCTGGCCTACCAAATGAACTCACGGTCACTCTGTCTCAGATTTCTTTGATGGGTCTCCTTCTGCTCTCCCCACACTATATGGTAGTGTGCTTCTGGGGCCATTTCTCACAAAGCATTCACTCACAAAGCAACGGCTTCCAGTTTGCCATAACTTTAATTACCCACTATAACCTCTGACTTTAATTACCCACTTTAACCTCATATCTTTCAAATTTGTAATCCTTGTCCCAACCTCACCTCTCATCTTCGTGGTAATCAGTACCACCCTTAGGCCCAAAATATGCAGAATAAAGCAAAGGAATTATGAATGACCCTCACAAACAAGTCAGTGCTACCTTATTTGTATGGAATGCATTATATGGGATGTGGAAACTTCTGAATACACCTAAGTTAAGCCAGTCACTTGGATTAGACTAGATAGTTCTAGATTCTGATAACCTTGGTTATCAGAAGCAAGAGTCCTGGGAAATATTCTGCTTTCTTGCCAATTTTTCTTGGTAAGTGCTTCTAGACTTATTGCTTGATGTTGACTGTTATAAGTCACTTAAAATAAAGCATTTTGCTGGATTCCACATGCCCTAGGTGTGGCTCTGATACTAACGTTGCAAATCAAATGACTTATGTTGCCACTTGGTTGTCTAATAGGCATCTCAAACAAAACAGATCTAAAAAATAAAAACAAAAACCAAAGCAATCCACTCTTCTCTCTCCCTTCTTCATCTCAGTAAATAGCACCACCATCAACTCCAATTGCTCAGGCCCCAGTTTATGTTATGCTTACAGATTTTCTTTTTCTTCTCTTCTTTACTACAACTAATCCAACAGCAATTCTTATCAACATCTGCCTCCATACTATATCCTAACTATGATAACTTTTCACAGTCCCCGTTGCCTCTAACCTAGGCTGAGTCACCATCTTGTTTTTCTAAGACTACTGCAGTATTTCTTAAAACTATGCTTCACACACTTGTACCTATTAATCACTTGCAAATATTAAATGCAATAATTTAGTCAGCCTGGGATGCAGCCTGAGATTGTGCATATCTAACAAGTTCCAAGCTCCCAGGTGATGCCAGTGTTAGTGGTCATGGACCTCATTGGAAAACAATCAAGTGTAAAAAAATTCAGATAATGATTGGACTATGAGCAGCATAAAACAGTGTAAGAAAATAGAGAATAACTGCTATTCAATCCCCTTCAGTCTTTTTTTTTTTTTTCCCAGAGTGGTCTTTTAAAGAAGTGCATTAGATCATTTATCTCTCTGCCTAACTTCCCTGCAATACTTCACTTTTGAGGCTTCCTATTATACTGTGAATAAAATCCAAGTTACTTAGCACAAGGCCTTATAGTCTGGCTTCAGGATATCACTTTAAGTTTGCTCTCACAACATATCCATCTCTCTCAGTGTGATCTATCTAAACTAACTTTTCTCTTCCTTGAACATATTCATCTTTTCCCCATTAAGGCCTTAACACTTTCTAGTCTTTCTGTCTAAATTATATTACTCTTCTCCTTGCTATTTGGGTTTCTGCTCAAAAGAAATTATTAATATTTAAGAAAGGATACCTCTGACCACACTATATAAAATGAAAGCTATGTCCTCTTATCCTGTTTATTTTCTTCAAAACACAAATTATTATCTATTATAGGCTAAATAATGCCCTACTCCCCAAGGTATCCATGTTCGAATCCCAGAAACTTGTGAATATGTTACCTTACATAGTGCAGATGTGATTAAGTTAAGGATCTTGACATGGGAAGATTATCTTGTTTTATCCAGGCAGACCCAATTCTAAGTGGGCCCAATATAACCACGAAAGGTCCTTATAAGAGGCAAGCAGCAGCATCAGAGTCAGGAGAAGTGGTGATGGAAGCAAAGGTTGGAATGATGCACTTTGGAGATGAAGGAAGGGGTACAAACCAAAGAATACAAGTGGAAAAAATAAGAAAACCCATTCTCCCCTAGAACTTCCAGAAGAAACAAATTCCTGTCAACACGTTGATTTTAGTCAGGACTCATCTGGGATTTCTAAACTCCAGAAATATAAGATAATAAATTTGTATAAGCCACCAAGTTTGTAACAGCAGCAATAGAAAATGTATCCACTATTTAAAAATTTTAGCTTGCTTATTTATGTGTTAATTTGTTTAGTTTTATTTTCCCCATCAGCATGTAAGCTCCATGAGAGAAGGGACATGTGTCTTCTTACTTGCTATGTCCCCAGTATATCTAATGCTTAGAATAGTATTTAACACATAGTAGGTACTAAAAACTCTTAGTTGGGTGGATGGACAATTAAATTGGACACTTATGTTAGTAATCTTAGAAGGCATGTGTATCAGTCAAGCTTTAATTAAGACACCGAATCACTAGTATAGACTCACACAGCCATGCATGGATTGCACCATATCTTGGTTGATCCAAGTGGACCCAATCTGAGTGGGCCTAATGTAACCACGAGGTTCCTTATAAGAGGCAAGCAGGAGGATCAGAGTCAGGAGAAGTGGTGATGGAAGCAGAGGTTGGAATGATGTACTTTGCAGATGACCGAAGGGGTACAAAATGAGGTTTCTAGTTAGGCAGTCTCTGTATGACTCATTGTCTTCACAAGTGATCTGATGCTGAGCCTGAAGTCCACACGATATGCACTTGGGAAGGGAAGATGGATATAAATTGGGAGAGAGTGGAAATAAACTGGAAACACACCCTGAAGCCCACGAGGACTGACTATCCTGTCAGTACGTACTGCTTCTGACTTTGATGGCACAGGTTTCCTGCAGAAGTCGAGGAGCCGATTGTCATGGAGCTAAACACACAGGCCTGACCCAGGAGTCAGTGATGCTGAGGGAACACCAGGAAAGGTAGTGCATTGCAGGTCTGTTCACTGTCTCACGCCATTAACACAAGTTAGAAGATTCAATTCCTGCCTCCAAATCACTCTCGAGAATCTCTCCTGTGGTCAGCCCACGGTAATAGGAGACACACAGAGAAGGTCCTTTTGGAAAGTGCGGTTCAACTTAGTCAAGTTGGCACATTGTAAAGTCACTGCATGATATTCTTTCTCTTCAGATGTCAGACTTAAAAAAATTTTCTTACGTTCATAGTTTTGTAACTAAGACTGATATATAATCAGGCTGGTTAATGTTATCAATTTTTGATTGTTTAATTATTGATGCACTTGATAATAGACACCCCTCCACATACACATGGACATGCATCTCTGTCAGGCACTAGAGAGCTTTTAGAATAGCACTTGCATGAACTCTCTTCTATCCCCCTTGACTCTCTAGGTCTTTTCACTAATAACAAATGGTGCATTTTAAAAACCCTGCACATATTTCTTCATTTACAAATATCATTGTGTAAGTTAAGATTGGGCTGTAATAAGGCAAATCCCCATGCAACATGTCCTTCCTACTCGTTTAGTTTAACTGGCATTTTAAGGGTTTCTTTCAAAATTCGATACTGCCTGGGTGGCAAATAAGACTTCCTCTTTGGATGAAAGATAATGATTACATTGTCCCCTGTCCCTGGTAACGCTACTTTTTTGTCCTTGGGACAGTAACTAAATTAAAATCTCTAGTAAGATTAAAGCATAACAGGATGACTTTGTTTTTTTCTCTTCTTTCTAAATAGAATTGTGGGTGAATGGCCAAACCCTTTTTTTAAAAAAAATTTTATTTTAAAGATGAGTACAATTCTGGGTTAGGTATACAAATGATCATTGAAGAGGTAAAGTTTGGTCCTCACTCAAACTCTTTATTAGCTTTTTTCTTCTTACTTTCCTCTTTTACTTCTGGATAAACATGTATTTTTTTCTACTGCTTTGTTACTTCACTAGTGACTAAACTAACACTAATGGAAGTGCATTAATACAGAAAGACATTTACAACAATGTATAGTAAGTATATTGGGTTATACATAATCATTTTTGGTAAACATAATAATGAATAATTTTCTAAAGTCAAAGTTAGATGGAAATTGTAATACTGTATCTTTGTACCATTTTACATTCATTCAGGCTTGAAAATGGATTCATCCTTGATTCTTTTCTTCCCCTTACCACTTATAGCTAAATCAGCTATCAATTTATTTTAAACTTCCTTCCTTTATAAGTATTATTTGTATCTATGTATTTCTTTCCATTCTTACTGCCTCTACCCAAATAAGTGTTCATTACCTCACTCTGGGTCTCTCATAGTGGCCTTTGACCAGATTTTCTAGCTTCAGATTCCTTTTTTTCTCTCCAATTTATTCTGCAAGATATAGCCCACTTAACATTCACATAATACTGCTTTCTTTATGACATTGCTCATACACCTTCAAAGACCTATTGTTGTCCAAAGGATGAACAAATGCTCTTTAGACTGACATGCAAGATATACCTATCAATTCTGTTCGCTGTGTTTTTTCACCTCTGTCTCTGAAACTTTGTTGAGAAGAATTAGGATAATTAATAGAGCCAGAGAACTGAAAGGACCCCAGATTTGGAATTTGAGACATCTGAAAAATGAAAGAGGGCAAAGAATAAAGAAAGTGTTAGAAAGTTAAGGAAGAGGAGAAAGGTTTTGGTGAGAGAGAGAGAGAGAGATTGAGAGAGAGAGAGAGAGAGAGAGAGAGAGAGAAATGAGGTAAAAAGATTTTTAAATGCTTTACTGTAGATTATGAATAGAAACGCTCTTTTATTATTTTGAGTGACTCAAGAGAAGCAAATACTAACTTTACATTTTTTTCTATGCCCAAAGATTTTAAAAAATGTATGCAACACTTTGTAGAGAGTGGGAATTAGAAGAGCCAGTTTTTATTGCCTTCATGGAACCATTCACCCAATAAACAGAAAATCTAAAACTAGAAGGAGTATCATGAAAGAAGAGGACCAGTTATAAGGAGCACACGATCCCGGGGTCTGGTGGAGATTAGGAGACTAAAGGACACTTCTCTGTATAAGGGAGATTTATGCAGACACTTGACAGGTGTCCATTGTGAAAATAAAGGAGATAATCTATGTGAGGTGTTTAGTACAGTGCATGATGAACAATATTAGCAATACTATAATTATCAATCATTTAAAAACAGAGTTCTCGTATCTTCTTTAAGACTAGGTTGTATAATTGTTCAGAGTAGAGCAGATGTTTTCTACTTATTTTAAGTTCCTGTGATGTCCAACTCCTTACCTTGATGAGAGGTATAACAGAAAGAGGATAGGATCAAAGTTCTCTAGACAAGGGGTAAAATCATAACTTCTGAGTGGTGTATCTGTAGGGAAACTATTTAACTGAGCTCTGGTTTTCTTTGTTGTAAAATAAGAATCATACTACTTACTTCAGATTTCTGGGATGATTACATATAATTAGCATGTTGTCTGGCACAAAATAGATGGCAAAAAGTAGTTTATTAGTATTATTATTTTTATATTTATAAGCAATAAATTTTATATATAAGGGAAGATAATTATACAGTTGAATTTAAATGTATACCAGAAATTTGAAGTTTATGCTAATTTGACTGAAGGGATGGTTATGTCATCTATAAAGAAAAAAGTTTGTAACTCTAGCACTTTTTTGGAGGGTGGAGGCAGGAGGATCACTTGAGCCCAGGAGTTCGAGACCA